>JANKOE010000009.1:33523650-33540102 GCA_026284465.1 Erythroxylum citrifolium | reverse complement strand
TCCGTTTAACGGACATGGTTTAAAAGTTGAAATCCTTGAATTTATCAAGACCAGTCAGGGTTTAAGTTCCAGTCAGTATATGCTCACCACCAAAGTGAGTCAATAGCCAGTGCCAGGTAATCAGATTCAGTTAGCAACCAGCCAGCGGTCCCGGGAGTGGGCCATCAGCCAGGGCTCGCTACCCGGACCAGTCGGGCCTCGGGTTCGGGGTCTGACTTTAATTTCTTTACTTCCAAATTGTACCTAAAATTAAATATGAATTAAAGTGAGTATCTTATAAGCATTTTTGTATCATTAATCGCTAAGTGAAAATAATTAAAAATATCAACAATTAAGCACATATCACCTACCTTATTGCTTTAGGTAATCATCTCATGAAAATGTACTAATAATGTCATTTATTTGATTGACCTAAAATTATAAATGAGTATGGAAAGTTCCTAGGGTGAATCAACTAACATCGTATCTTAATTAACCAATAGCCCTAAGTAACTTAGGTCACTAGTTTGAAAGCTAATAAATCTTCGCAACCTAAAAGACTATGTTTAAGGCCAATTCTATCTCGTTAAGTCGTAGGTATTGACGTATTCACACAATTCACATCATACAACCTAAACAAACTATCATACAATGTACAAAATTCACACTCAAGGTAAAAACACACAACCCTCCCCACACTTGAACAACACATTGTTTTCAATGTTAGAAGGGTACACAAACACACCAGGGGGAATAAAACACAATATACAATAAATATAAGCAAAAATACTAACAAAAATGAAAAGAAAAGGGTTAGAACACGAAACCATTTATAGTGATGGAGGTGGTGATGGCGATAATATTGAGACCAAGTCCGCTTGACATCAAGAGTGTTTCCCCATCTTATAAGTGATTCAAGAAAGTAAAATAATTACCATTCCAAATCATTCAAAACTTATTTTAGAATTTAAAACAAACCTAACTACCAAACATGCTAAGTTATGGTCATTAGCTTGACCTTGTATCATTGAAAACTTAGCCAAGATTAATTATGAGCGGCTTGTTTTTGATGTTCCCATATGGTATATCAAGAACTGGTGAATAATAGGGAGGGTTGGCATTCTTTTCTTCATCATTTTTCTTCGTCTGTTGGTCTTCAATAAAGTGGGATTTAGTTTGGATTTCCACTAATCCTTTTAACTCTCCCACATTCTTAGGTGTGATAATCTCATATTGCTCTCTTTGATGTATTTCCATATTATTTAGAGAGTCTTCCATAGTTCTCTTACAAAATTCAAGGAAATGTTGTCTCACTCAAATCTTTAGATTGTGAATAAACGAGGCATGATTTTTTGTTACTTACTCAATTTTCTCTTCTAGACTCTTTTGGCTCTCTTCCATGTCTATGAGCTTATCTAGGATCTTGTCCAATTTAGAATTCTATGAACTGGACTCATCTTGTTGAAATCCTAATAGGTCTTGACGTCCTAAATGAGTCCCTACATTGTTGGACCAATAGAAGTCGAGGTGGTTCTGCCTTCCCGAAATGTACATGTTTCAATAAGGATCGTTACTTCCCCAACCATACTATGCCTCATTGTAATTCGCAATAGTTCCTTGTTCCTTATAATATCTATCTTCCATCATTGTTCTTTCCATCGCTTCTTAGTATCTAGCTCTTCAGATGTCTCATTTCTCATTCTAGGATGTCTTATTGTGTCTTTACTTTATGCCCTAAACTTCTTTCTCTATTTTTTTTAAAACAAAAGATAGTGAAAAATCCTTAGACTAAAGAACTAAACTAATCGCTTCCTTGGCAACGACGCCAAAATTTTGATCCTAGTTTTTTTATATGTGTAAGTTCTGATGACTAACCTCGATAATCCGCAAGCGCACGGGTCATTCGCGTAATACCTATGGTGTCAATCCCATGAGGAGGGATAATCTAGTCCTAAATCTAAGTCAACACAATTCGCAGATATTTAAAAGATAGCAAAACTAAAATAAGAATTCAATTCAATCACACAATTCAATCCAATAATCAATTACAAAAATATTAACAATTTAGCTATTACAACACACTTAAGAATTAACCTAAAGGAACTATCAATTGAGAGAAAGGGAATTTTACCTATCTTTAATACTAACCTAATAGATTATAACTTACCGAATTATTGGTTCTAGACGATCCTAGGGTTGATTACTCTCTCTCGAGTTATAACCATTAACCCTAAATTATAAACCATATTCAGATTATGGGAAATTGCAATTTCTCAATTAACAACCTATCCAAAACCCTAATTAGATCTAAAATTGTCCAATAAACTATCGGAAACCTATACGAGATCTCTCTTCACACAATTACCAATTTGATTAATTTCTCGTTCTTATTAAAGCACCTAACTCTCGTTAGCCCAATTTAATTATTTTTCATTCGATTCACCCTCTCTATTTATTACCAAATTATACAATCATAGAAATCAATCACAATAAATCCAATTAACATAAAAACAATCAGATTTCATTAAGTCAAAGATAAAAGCCTGAAGGTGAGTTTAGAACATCTCAACATTCACAAATCCTATCATCAAACTGCTATTCTCAGTTCTATATAATAATAAAAATTGAAAATAACAAGAAATATGATCTTGAACGAAGACGGGAGGCAGCAATGTTGGGAAACTCCTGATCCAGAAAGTATGTCGATGTCGGCTTCTTCTCCACTTCTCTCTTCCTTCTTCTCTTTCTCAATCTCTCAACAGTCATCTTTAAGGTTTCTTTCAAAAGTGGTTGATACAGAAGCTCCTCCTTTCTCTTCTTCTTGTTCTATTTATGTTCTTTTGTATTTAGGGTTAAACTAGGGTTTTTTCTGGTGTACGAAAGGTCCAAAAAATCCCTCAAAACACAAAATTTAGGAGTGGCTACGCATCTGCCTGAAGCAGGCCACGATCATGGCCTATGTCAGGCATTTTTGTCACAATCTTGGGCCATGAATTAGCCCCAAGTTGCCCGAAACTCCTCCGTTATTTGATTTTTACCTTGAAATACTACTAAACACATTAAGGTATCTTAAAAACATCATATTTAAGCTCAAAGGATTGTTCTAACCCACAAAACACTTAAAACACAAATAAATCATAAACTAACACAATTCTACCCTAAACACATACTAAATAATTGAATAAATGACTAAACACATATCAAACTATAACCTAAAACATGTTGCATTTCACTCCTATCAGGGCATATTGATAGTATGGGCATTACTGCTGAGTAGGCATTAATGCATATTATGATGACGTTTATGTTTTAATGTAATTGACATTCTGAGCTCATTATTGAATTTGTTTCTAATTTACTTGGTTTTCCGAATGTGTATCCTGAATTGAATGGAATGATGATAACATTTTTTTGTCTTAATAGACATTATTTTTTGATTAATTATGTGTTTCCCATTTATTGATCATTTCATGGAGAAGACTAACTTTGTAGTACATGAAAGGGAATATGTCGTTGAAATCATATACAACTGCCATGACTCACGTTAGTTCTAATTCTTGATAATGATGAATGATGTATTCAATTCTCATTAAATTTAAATGACTTATAAGGATGACAATGCTACATGAACCAAGTGGGAGAATGTTAGATTATTAATGTCTCATGTAATAAATGTTTTTTTAAAATTCGAGGAAACCCCACAGGCGGGCTAAGCGGGCTCACCTCTCGGAGGGCTAAGTGGCTATACCCCATCAGAGGGCCAAGCGGCTACAACTCATTACGGAGGGCCTCACTAGTTCTCCACCTATAGGTAAAACCTCGGCTGCCCCAGGCTCTTATAAGAGGGGCTAGCAAGGAATCGAACCTGGGACCTAACCGAAGTCAAGCTCCGCTCTCAACCATCGAGTCACTCCCCTTGAGGGCATAATAATATAATAAATGTTTATAATGCTTAATACCGACATAATGGGTGTGGTAGTTAAAAGGTGGTTTTCTCAAAAACCACTTATAAACATTGTCTCTTTTGGTCCTATATTTACCTATTAAGTTGCTTATGTCAATAACCATCACATAAGAGACAAAAGTGAGAAAGCGAGGAAAAGAATAGAAACATAGAAAAGAATCTATAGAGTCTGAGTTTCGTACCAACATCAAACAATTTTATGGATCAAGGTACAACTACTTTATATGCGAGAATTAATTATATATGTTTAAGATTTTGTAAGATTCTACATAATCGTGTAAGGAAGCGAGAGTTTACAGAATCTGCACATAAACGTTCGAAATGTGATACAAATAATGATTTGACACCTGATCCTTAATCGTCATCAATTCAAAGAGTAGTTGTTAAGTGATAATAGTGTATAGTATTTATTTTGTCACTGTTGTCGTTTTATGTTACAACATTGTTGTTTTGTACATATTATCACTAGTGTTGTCTTGTTCTGTATATATGTAAAATCTGACTTGATGTACAGTGAATAGAGTGGAATAAAACAAGTCAGTTTATTTACGACTCTCTTGAGACTCTGTATATGGTATCAAAGTAGGTCTCGATATTGTCGTCGATCAACGATTGAAGTACATAGGAGTGCACGGGGTAGCTGGTTGATGGTTATTGCGTGCTCGATATGCTTCTACAGTGGAGGGCGTAGCTGATTTATGGAAGTCAAGCGTTAAGGTTTCGTATTACTGTTTCTCCGACAATCAAGAGTTGGGGTTTCGGTTTTTCCTCTGTTTCTCCCACCGAATCTGAAGGTTAATCGAAGGTATTTGCTATGATGGACGGGGTATCATATGAATCTCCCACAGGATCGACTGTGGATCCTCAATTGAGAGATATGTCCGACGAAGGTCAAGTTTATCTTCAAGGTTCAGACTCTCCAGGTATGAGTTTAGTTACTGTCGTATTGAATGGGAATAACTTTTTGAGCTGGAGTAGATCTGTTAAAATAGCTCTCGGAGCTAAGATGAAGTTAGGGTTCATAGATGGCACATGCCAAAAACCTAGTCCAGGATCTGTTGACTACAAAAAATGGATTAGGACAGATTATATGGTTCGATCGTGGATACTGAACTCAATGTCGAAAGAAATAGTTGAAGCTTTCATCTATACAAATTCTGCCCATGAATTGTGGTCCGATTTGGTAGAGAGGTTTGGAGAGAGTAATGGACCATTATTATACCATTTACAAAGACAGATTAGCACAGCTTCACAGTGCAATTTGTCTGTTGCTAAATACTTTACAAGTCTTAAGAAATTGTGGGATGAGCTTTGGTGCCTCATGCCTGTCCCACAATGTACTTGTGGGGTAGCTGCACAGTGTACTTGTGGAGCACCTAAGGCTTTAGCTGATTTAACATCTCTGAATCAGTTAATGCAATTTCTGATGGGTTTGAATGAGAGTTATGATCATGTTCGAAACCAGATTTTGGTTATGGAACCCTTGCCATCTGTTAATAAAGCATATTCTATGGTCTTAAGGATAGAAAAACAGAGGGAAGTGCAGATGGTATTTAGTGAAGGGATTGAACATAATGCTATGTTAGTGAACACTAGCAATACTAAGAAAGTTACTGATGGAGGAGGGAAACATTTTAAACAAAAATTGAGTGGGAATGACAAGAGTGAGATGTTTTGCTCGTATTGTAAGAAAAATGGGCATTTAAAGGAGAATTGTTTTAAACTCATTGGTGTACCAGATTGGCACAAGGAGTTACAGAATCGGAAAGGGAAAGGCACGGGGAGAACTTTTGCTGGTAATGCCGTGAGTGAAACTTCTTCATTCACTATTGATAACAGTACACCAGCCACAGATAGTGCAGTTAATCTCTCTAATCCTCCATTGTCTGAACTAATTAAGCAAGAGTTGCTTAAGTTGGTAAAGAATAAGACAGTAACAGATCCTCTTATGGTGAACTTGACATATACTTCAGATTTTGCAGGTACACTTCCTTCTTTGGCACTTTCTGGTCTTGATGGTTTAGGTTTAGATTCATGGATTTTAGATACAGGAGCCTCAAATCATATGTGTGTAGATCTTTCTTTGTTGACTAAACCAATTGTTCCTAACACTTTTGTCTCTGTTTATCTCCCTGATGGCACACAAAATCGTGTACATCACATTGGTGATGTTGTCTTACCTAATGACCTTGTTTTGACAGACACTTTGCATCTACCTACTTTTAGGTTTAATCTTTTGTCTGTCAATAAGCTTGCTACTACATCTTCTATTTCCTTCACATTTTATCCAACCCACTGCCTTTTGCAGGACCTGAAGACTAATCGGTTGTTGGCAGTAGGGAGAGTTGTAGGAAGGCTTTACATCCTTGATAAGGATTCATTCAAGAGTGATTTTTTAGATAGATATTCCTTTTATACTGTTGCAAATAATACCACTACTGTTCAGTCTATGTACAAGCTTTGGCATCAACGTTTAGGCCATGTTTCTGACAGTGTACTCAAACACAAAGTTGCTTTTGATAATAAAGGTATCCGACCAATTGATATTTGTGATGTTTGCCCTCTTGTTAAGCAACATAAACTATCTTTTCCTTCTAGTCATATTCATACTGTCACTATTTTTCAGTTGGTGCATGTTGATATTTGGGGTCCATATAGTCAACCATCAATTTCTGGGGGTAGATTTTTCCTGACTATTGTGGATGATTTTAGTAGAGCTTCTTGGACATATTTGTTGGCCCATAAATGTCAAGTTGTTGGTTGTTTAGATGTTTTCTTTAAGATGGTAAAGACTCAACTTTAGAAATCTGTTCAAATTATTCGAACTGATAATGGTACTGAGTTTTTAAGTAAGGAATGTCAGAAATTGTTTCAGGACTTAGGTATTTTACATCACAAGTCACGTGTTTATTCACCACAACAAAATGGAGTGGTGGAGAGAAAACATCGACACTTGTTGGAGATAGCTAAAGCTCTCATGTTTCAAGCTCATGTGCCTAATCATTTTTGGGGAGAGTCCATTGTTACAGCTACTTATATCCTTAATAGGCTTCCTACCTCACTTCTTAAGTGGAAAACACCTTATGAGGTTTTGTTTGGAAGTCCACCTAAGTATGATCACTTGAAGTCTTTTGGCTGTCTTTGTTTTGCTACCAATGTTCGGCCTTCTAAGACTAAGTTTGACCCGAGAGCTTCTAGGTGTATTTTTTTGGGATATAGTCCTGGCCAAAAGGGATATAAGTTGTTTGATCTAGACACACATTCTGTTCTAGTTTCTAGGGATGTAGTGTTTCATGAATTCTCTTATCCTTATCAGTCTTCCTCTATCAGAACTTCAGCCATTTCACTTCCTTTAGTTCCATTTGGTCAGTCTTCGGATATTCTGGATGTATTGCCTTCTGCACCAGTTTGCTCTCCTCTTTCTTCACCTGTTGCAGCTCCTGCTGTCCCTTCTACTGATTCTTCATCTCCATCTGCTTCTACACTTCTAATTGATTCTATTCCTGTGTTGAGAAGAATCACTAGAGTGTCTCATAAACCATCCTGGCTCACAGATTTTGTCTCTCATGCATCAACTAACTCAAGTGTGTCTTCTTCTTCTTTTCCTTCATTTTTTGGTGCTAGTTCCTTAGCCTATTTTATTCCTACTTTCCCTTTTATTTCTACTCCACATTTATCCTCTACATACACGTCTTTTTTGGCAAATGTTTCTACTATTCATGAACCCCAATCTTACCATCAGGCTAAGTCTCATGACTATTAGGTGACGGCAATGCAACAAGAGTTGGCTGCATTGGAGGCCAATGACACCTGGGTTTTAACTTTTTTACCAGACGGTAAAAAGGCTATTGGATCTAAATGGCTTTACAAGGTGAAACTTAAACCTGATGGGACTGTGGATAGGTATAAGGCTAGGTTAGTAGGCAAGGGTTATCATCAAGTTGAGGGGGTGGATTTAATTGATTCTTTCTCTCCTGTAGCTAAGACAATCACTGTTAGATTGTTGTTAGCAGTTGCAGCCCATTTTTCTTGGCACATACATCAGTTAGATGTTAATAATGCATTTCTACATGGGTTTCTTGATGAGGAAGTTTATATGTTACCTCCGGATGGGTATACTAAAGCTGGTCCCCATGAAGTTTGTCGGCTGAATCGTTCCTTGTATGGTTTAAAGCACGCTTTACGTCAGTGGAATTGTGAAGTTACTAACCACCTCCTTTCCTTTGGTTTTATTCAGTCTCAACATGATCATTGTTTGTTTGTGAAATCCACTGGTTCTACTTTTGCTGCACTTCTTATCTATGAGGATGATATTCTATTAGCTGGTCCATCTGAGGATGTCTTAATTGATGTTAAACAATATCTGCATTCTGCCTTTATTGTTAAAGATATTGGTCCTGCTAGATATTTCCTGGGTTTAGAAATTGCACGTTCTTCTACTGATCTTTATGTTAATCAGCGTAAATATGTCTTGGATTTGTTGTGTGATTCGGGTTTGACTGGTGCCAAGCCCGCTTCTACCCCTTTGCCTAAGGGGTTAAAACTAGATGCTGCTTCTGGTTCTTTGTTGGAGGATGTTAGGGCATATCGTAGGCTGACTGGTAGACTTCTTTATTTGGGCTTTACAAGGCCCGATATCACATTTGTTGTCCAATAATTGAGTCAGTTTGTTACTGCTCCTTGTGTGGGTCATTGGGATGCTACTCTTCATTTGTTGAGGTATTTGAAGGGCTGTCCTTCTAAGGGCTTGTTCTTCCCTATTTCCACTGCTTCTTCAAATTCTGCTATGTCTTCTCTTTGTTCTCTTGTGGCCTTTTGTGATGCTGATTGGGGAGCTTGTTTGACTAGCTACTCGTCGGTGAGTTTCTAGTTTTTGTGTGTTTTTGGGTTCTTCCTTAGTCTCTTGAAAGACTAAGAAACAACCCACTGTTTCCCGTTTGTCTGCTGAAGTTGAGTATCGTAGTATGGCTGCTACTGTATGTGAATTGTTGTGGATCTCTTATCTCTTGCGCAATCTGCAGATTTCTTTTGTTTCTCCTATTCCTTTTGGGTGTGATAATAAGGCGGCTTTGCATATTACTGCTAATCATGTTTTTCATGAACGAACTAAGCATTTGGATATTGACTGTCAAGTGGTTCAGGATCAGTTTAAGCTTGAGTTTATCGCTCCTGCTCATGTCTCTTTTAAGGACCAGTTGGCTAATGTCTTCACCAAGATATTGGCAGCTCCTCTTTTTGCTTTTCTTCTGTCCAAGTTGGGTTTGGTTGATGATCACCAAACTTTAACTTGAGGAGGGGATGTTAAGTGATAGTGTATAGTATTTATTTTGTAAAATGGTGTCGTTTCTATTTAAGTGTTGTAGTTACCCACTATTGTGGTTTTATGTTACAGCATTGTAGTTTTGTACATATTAGGCTAGTGTTGTCTTGTTCGGTATATATCTTAAATGTGACTTGATATACAGCTGAGCAGCTGAATAAAAACAAGTTAGCTTATTTAAGATTCTCTTGGAGACTCTGTACAGTGCTGCGCATTAGTCGCATTTTCTTTCCCCGACAGCCGTGAAATCGGTGTCATCTTTGTCTTCATTGTCCGAATTGTTCACTTCCTCGCCATAGAAATAGAGATGGCGTATGTTAGCTTATTCCGAGAGCATCCCTACGAGAGCATATTACTAGATCCTTAATTGTGTGTGGGACGAAGGAAATTTTTATTCAATAGAGAAATACAAATTTTAATATTATTATCATGATTAGTAGACTTGCATTGTTATATGGTACATTTGGATCAAACAAACACAAGGTTTTAAGCAAACGCATGACGATGAACCACTGTAGCCATTCAAGCTGTTCAAGGAACAGAAACACGTGGTCAGAAAAGCATGACACAAGCTGCATTGGTAATGGCATCACAAGTAAATGTCTCAAGAAGAGTTACTCACTCACTTACAGGCTTATGAAATGAAAGTTGTACCAAATCTATGAAATATACTCCACGATTAGTTTCATCAGCGCAAACATAAGACGCAGTTGTAATTGAATATAAAGTACAGTCAAAATTTTATTCTCTACTGTTCTTTGACGAAACAGATCAAATTCAGGTGGTCAAGATAGTAACTAGTAAGTATCATGGGCTTGGATTTGGGCGACCTCGAATTCATGATTCATCCTATCCATGTCTTCCATAAGGCAGATGAAAAACCATTGGACTTTTAAGTTGGAATTTTCTGCATTCAGAATCAATATCATAAAGTTAGCAGACAGATTAACTCATTGACTGTTTTTTCAGTTCAAGTTTTGATCCAGTAACTTCACCAAGAACTAAGTTGACAAAGATATCAGCAAATGATGTACCTTTGTGGAACTCTGGTTAGAGGATGAGCAGCATTCCTTGGTTTGGTTGTCGGAATTAATGTCTGAAATACTATTGGATGGTTCTGAAACACTCGATTGAGACATTGGGGGGACATAACACAGGCTTTCCAGCTGACGAGCAGCGGCAACTTGTGCTGAAGGGAGCTCCGGTGGATTGTACTCTAAATGGACTCCAAAAAGCATGTACCTGCTACCACCGTTTGTAGGAGCTAGAGGAACTTCATTTGCATCTTTCAGTTCCAAAACTCTGCAGTCCTGCGATCCAGAAGTGCGAGAGTTGATATTCTGAATTGACAAGTTTCTGCTTCTTGCATTATTTTCATGGATTCCGTAAGAGCTGTGTGTTGGACACCAACTAGTAGGAATATCCAGTCTTGCTATTTTTCCATCAGGAAACGATTCAGTGCTACCGGGACACAGATAAAATGGACCGTTCATAGGAATGTGTGGCTGGTGTTTTGGTCCCGGTGATATGCGTGGAATATCAACATTTGGTGAGGAATTCAAACACGACATTGTTGGTGATGTAAGTTCACCCACTTCACTAACACCTCTGTCACTATCTTCTTGACCTTGCAAGACCTCCGAGTGACTTTGAGGTGCATCATTAACTGGCCTAGCTAATGGGCCTGGTAATGAAGGAAACATAGTTCAAGTCAAAGTGAGTACTTTCTAGAAACACACGTTGATGATTGTTTTTAATTTCTTATGCAGCCACTATTGTTTAGAAGAGAAGCACTGACCATCCTTGAACATGTTTTGAAACCCAGGTAGTGATAAGTTTAATGTCCTTCGCCTTTTAGATGGTTGTAGAAGAGAAGTGTTCTTTCGAATACTCTCTATTGGCTCAATATCCCATGGAAAAACTCGCTCAGGGCACACAAATCCATTCGATTTGATATCCCATTTTACCTGAAAGAGATCATAAATTCTTAAAATAGATTGATTAGAAGTTATCATAATGATCTAAAAAGGTCCCAGGTCACAGAAGGAGTTTGCACCTTTAGACTTCTCCAATCTGAATTGGGCCACCGAATGGGATCAATGTCTTGAGTACCAGCAATAGTGCCCTCAAATCTGCATATTATAATTGCAGCTCTTGTAATGGTGATAGTGCAAGTTATGCTTTCTAAAAATGAACTCAATTGCAGTAATTATTACCTTTCCTGTACACATTCATCATTTTCAAACTGCATTCTAAATCTTGTGCCAATGGAGAAGTCAATCTCTTTCGATTTCATGTAACGATCGTAAGGAATGATAAATCCAGAAGGATTTGTCCTGAAAGTGATACAACATGGTTCCTTGTTTAAAACTTAGCATTTCAGGCTGCTAAAAAACTCAAGTTCTAGGCATCAATAACACCAGCAAAATATTGAGATATTCTTCAAACTTTCACTAAATATATTTGAAACTTTATAGACATGCATTGCATTTACAATATTTGCTTCCATTACCTTTTTATTTTTTAGGCAAAGGAACAATCCCCTGCTCTTTTTGTTTTTAATGATTGCGTGCTTGTCAACAATACAACTTCCAACCTTAAAGAAAAGAATATGCATACACTTGATTTAACACTAAAAGACCTCTACTTAGAGGCGCAGCAGAACCACACACTTCCTTCCATGCCAGTAGGCATGTTCCTTTATGCGTCCCAATGAAACTTAAATGGTAAGATATCCTAACAACGCAAGCAATTGACTATCTTAAAAGTGAAAGTTACTTCTAAAGACTATACCAAGGATGGTAGAAGACTGTAAACGTAGTTTCTGTAGAAAGGGCATAATAAGCACTGGTAAGGATTCCATGTTGTATGCTTGGTCCAGACATGACATTTGTTGCCACATTGCTGTGCAGTTTCTTTGCCCGTCGGATCCCTACATGCAGTTCTCCAGTTTTTCCTCTATAGAAAACATTTGTGATTATTCATCCAACAAAGAAAAGACACCTCTGAAACTGAATGTTGGGATGTTCTGATAGTTTATACTGTTTTACTCTGAATTGGAACATGGACCAGATTCATGTAAGGAGAGAACACAAACACTCACAGAGAGAGAGAGAGAGAGAGAGAGAGAGAGAGAACCTAAGCAAGATAAATGCATCCCCAGCAACAAGCTTTTTTGACGATACAAAAGTGCTCCATCCGCTTGTAAGGAGGTGCCTCTTTGGCTGACCTATAATACAAGCTACTCCAATTAGATTGAGAAGTAAAATGAAAAACTAGCAGCAAGTCCACTGGTATTTCATCTAACTCTTTCCTTCTTTCTTCAACACCATGTTAAGAAGATAGAAACTTGCATTGCCTAAAAAAAACAGTCATGAAGTACATAACGATCATGCTATGTTTAATCTTAGTAGTAAATGATTTTCCCTTGTGGATATTGCAGACATTATAAACAATGTTAAACATTTTGAGATTTAAATTTCATTGGGATATACAGCAAGAGAAAAATCACCCCGAAAAATATGCCGAAAGTGCCATTCACACCCATGTAAGTCCTTTGCAATGAGGTCCTGGAGTGGGGGCAATCGAGTCATGTCCTGCACAAATGAAGTGGAAACAATCAATATGCAAGATCCAAGTCAGAACGTAAAATGTAAAGCACGTATGCAAGTAAGCATGCCTTAGAATCCATTGGACTGTTGGTTACAGCCACTGGATTCGACAATTTATGCAGTCCTTTTATTAGACAACTATGAAAAAAATACAGGTAGTTTAAGGTACATCCATCATGTTGTTGTGCAATGAATTAGAGCAAAGAATATTAACCAAAGGTGGAAGGCACTCCTCAGCATGGCGCCTGGGAAAGGAGAATCCACCATGTGTGCTTGTATCAGAAGGGGTCAGCTTCTTACAAAAGGACTGCGTACAAGCAATCTGAGGTGAAGACTGGGAAGTTCCGTCATCTTCTGACCTCGGCTCTTTTGGCTGCAGAGAAACAACTCATAAGCTGTTCAAATTAATGAAACATAAATGAAGAATTGAATTAAGCCATCTGCGTATGCCATGTCAATAAACAGGAAAAAAGGGCCCTGTATAATTGAGAATTATTAAGATACAATTAAGCAGCATCTCTGTAGCATACCTTAGCCAGTGGGAGCAAAGTTATCTGTGCAAACACCTCGTCTGTTCCAGCATCAGCCTGAATATTGACAGAGAACGATAAGAAATAGCACGTAAGCAAATTGTTCGAATGTCTGATAGAGGGTTCGAGTACTGAGAAGCTCCATATATTTAAGAAATAGCAGTATATAGAGAATTCAGGTGACCTATCGTTAATCTCCAACCAAAGGCTTACCTTTAACTGAACATAGATAACCTTGCAGAGGATTTTGGAAGGTAGGTCATAGGCGGGCATTTTCATTGTACCATCTTGATCAGTATATGCCTCAATCTACAAGAGAAGAAGGTGTCACTAAATCAAACTCAAACGTATTCCTAACCGCAGAAACGCCAAATGTTCGTTGGCACAAAAATTAGATATTTGTAGTGCTGTTTCAGGCGGGTAAATTATCACCATCCTAATTGGATTTCCTGCAATTTCCATGTAAAAGAAAAGGGGAGTAGCTTCGATTCAATTGAAAAAACGAAGACTTCAAACCCAGCTTACAAGATATTGTAGGATACGAAGAGTTACTGGACTAGTAATCCAATGGTGAAGTTTCCTAATTTGGTAAAACATTGCAAAAACATAATAAGGGACAGAACCTGTTCCATATGACCTTGGGGGAAGTAGAAAACCAACTCTCCCGCTCCCGGAATGTAAACCTGAGAGCCCGCACAAGCACGCCATAGCTCAACGTATAGATCGTCTATGTCCCCTGAGACAAGTTTCCCAAAATCCCATAAACCAAGAACAGGAAGAGATTGCAATGATTACCTCTGAGATTGAATTAGAAAAAAAAAATCCATTCTAGATTAAAAAATTACACAAATATCAATCACGATGGAAGATGTAAATACAAAATAAATAAACTCCAGGTTTATTGAACTTAACTATGAACTTGTCTGGACGTAAAACATAACAAAAGCGGATCAAATTAAACAGACAGACAAGTACTAAGAAATAAAGCTTGATTTTACCTCGTCTGTTGTCAGGAGGCTCCGAGCGATTGTTAACAAGTTCTCTGGTTTTATCACCAACCGTGCTCGTTGATCCCTCTACTTTCTTACCTAATACACCGTTCTTACCCATACTCTCTCTTTATAGTTAAAGACAAAAGCTCCCGCTCTCCTTTCCTCTCCGCAGTCTGATACTTCGAATGTATAAGAGACGGGATATGGTAGGTGTAGTTTGTGAACTTAACAACCAACGAAAGGACAGAGAACCTCTTCAAAAATCAGGTGATCATGGCACATGCACCCCACAGAACGCGCAATGCGACAGAACTACTCAAACTTCCACGCACGTCCAACACGCCAACCCAGTATCATTCTATCTCCGTGACAAAATCCCATAGTCACTTCTTTTACACGGGTTGGTTCCTTGCAAAACCGAAACGTAACGAAGGGACATCGTAACAATATGAGGAGGAGGGACGTGGCAGCGACGACGATGCTGGTGTGTGATACTGAGTGTTTTGGCCCAAACTAAACTACTAAACTCATCGCCACCTTTCTCTCTCTTTGTTTTAGAGGTTTGTAGACAGTGAGTAGGAGGCAACGTGCAGCATCCCTTTATGCGGGGTTGTTGATAATGTGGCCGATTATCTCTATGCGGCTTTACTTTCCCTCACTTTGCGAACTTTTATCTCTTCTTTGTCTTTCACTCTCCATACTCTTATGTTATGTCCTTTCAAGGCATCAACTATGGAGCTGTCCGCCGTCTGTTTTTTTTTATGCCTACGTCATCCCCTCCCCTCACAACGTCACTTCACTCTTCTCCTAGGAGAGGTCCGCCTAATTGTCTTTTGATGTTGTTCTGTTGCCATCGCTCTAGCTGTATATTCCACACAATTAAACATTTTATTTTGTTAATTAATATAGAAAATTTTAAATTACATATTACATGCAATTACAAATTTGTAATAATTTCAATAACTAAAATTCTGATTAAGACATCCCAAAACTTAATTAGAGGATAATTATATGTTTTAGACAATATAATATTTATAATTATTAATTTTAGCATTTGCACTTACATAATTAATAATAATTATAGTAACAAATAATATGCAGTTTACATTAATATTTAAGCTAAATAAATATTCAACGTAAATCTTACTTATTATTTACTTGGTCATTTAGAAGCAGCTTCTTAATTAGTTAAAAATAAATAAGGTTGCGTATTATTAAATTTTCTCAGACCTTATACTTTGTTAGAATTTTTACTGTATGTTATTGTTATTGTTGTTGTTGTACGTACTATTTAATATATTATTTAGAAACTTAATGAGAAACTAATTAAAGGAAGAAATTAGTTTACCATGACTTAAATGGTAATGATTTGGATGGAGTATCTTCTTCAATGGACTCTGGATTTTGTAAACTAATTCCGTATTTTGTCTGAAAAGGCGGTATTTATCCAACAAAAACAAACAATACCTATTTGTTATTACAAAATTAACAGATGATGAAATATCTTGTGGTGAATAATTATATTTATGTAAGAAAGTTAATAAAAGAAAAGGGCGCTGTCGAGTATCGATGCTTACTATGTTGTATTCAGTGTCGTGTAGGAAAGATTGGTTATGGGACAAATCAACGCCCAATTTCCAGCCCCCAGCTGGCTGAGGTGAGAACTACCCGTTGTCTTGGCCGTTAATGTTTCAGTTTTTAAGTGTCAAATGTTTCTTTTGTTTCACAATTTGGAGTTTCCTCTGTCATTTATTGATCTTTTTAAGCTATAAATTCATAATAATTATTTTTAAATATACGTTACATAAAATATAAAAAATACATAATAATTCATCAATTACATGCTTTAAATAAAAGATTAGGTAAAAAGTATTAATTTTAACTTAATAATTTTGCTAAAATATAAATTAGATCGTAACATTTTAAAGTATTTAAAATAAATTGTAAAATTTGTAAAACATTCAAAGTAAATCATGAATGAACTTCGGAGAAAACTAAGGAGCCGTTTGGTTCTACTTCTGTTTTTCTGTTGTAGTTTTCGATTTCCGTTTTCAGT
>JANKOE010000009.1:33470922-33486115 GCA_026284465.1 Erythroxylum citrifolium | reverse complement strand
AAATATAAACATGTTACCCACGAGCGAAAGCTCACCCCCACCTTCCCGTCCCATCTCCAGGTGAAGAGCGAGAACTCGAAGAGTGAGCATAAAGGGCATACTCCAAGATTTAGTCTTTTTGTAATTCAAGTCATTTTTGTAACAATGCTTTAGATGCATTTTGATAAAACAATTGCATTTTAAGATGTATTTTGAAATCATGTTGTAAAAGGACTTAAAATGCCCACTAAAGCATTGTAAGATACTTGAATTGATGTAAATAAAATGTGTTTGAATTATGGTATTTCAATGAATATTATTGACTTTTCAAGGATTGCATGATTTGATTTGAAAATTCATGAGGTTAGCATGTTAGAAGTAAAGTGGGTAAGGTGCAGTGTTGTAGTAGTAGCATGAGTGAATTGTGGAAGATTTGAAGTGTTAAAATGGTTAAGAGTTGAGCAGGCTTGAAGTGGCATGGGGATAGTGAAAAATGCCCATGTCCGTTAAACGGACACACATGTCCGTTTAACGGACACATTCGGGTGAGAAGTGTTCCTTGGCCGCATCGTGTCCGTCAAACGGACACTCCAGTCCGTTTAATGGACAGATTCGGGAGAAACAGTACCAATTTGCCACTTTGTGTCCGTTTAACGGACAATCTCGGGTGTAACAGTACTCTTTTATCACTTCATGTCCGTCAAACGGACATGGCTGTCCGTTTAACGGACAGGTTCGGGTAAAACAGTGCCAAATGTTCAGTTCATGTCCGTTTAACGGATATGTGTTTAAGAGAATTATTTTAGTTTTCCTTGAGAGCAGCTTTCAGTTTGAGGTTGGGTCAGTATTCAGCCACCACCAGTGTAGTTCACCAGCCAGTCTCAGTTTTAGCATGCCAGCCAGGGTCCATGACCAATGTCTCGGGAATGGGCCTCAGCAGGGCTTACCTCCCAGGACCGTCGGGCATCTGGGAACGGGGTCCAACAGTTCTCACGACACTTCTCTCTTCTTCTTCTAATTCAAGACCATTTTTAATGGTCTTTTCCTCATTTTACCCTTCATTTACCTTGTCCTTCCCATTTTGCCCATTCTTTCATTTAATCCATCTACTAACTCCTTTAAGCTAACTTAATTCTAACCTTCCCATATTAATTCTAACTTAATTCTAATCCTTCCATCTAATTCTAATCTCTATTCACGCCACTAAATTAGTGACTAAATTCAAAAAAATAATCAAACAATTAAATAATCAACAAAAACCTAAATAAATATTTAAATAAACAAATCGATAATAATTGAAAAAAATTGAAAAGGTCCAACAGAATCAACCCAAGCTAGACCTATCTCACTCCAGGAAATCGAGGATATAATTGCATCCCTTCATCCTCACAAAGCCCCTGGACTTGATGGTTTCAATATTAATTTTTTCATGGAAACTTAGTCTCCCACCAATAACATGGTTTCAGAAGCTATGATGGAATTCTTTAGTAAAGGAACACTTCTTAGGGAAATCAACAAGACTTTTATCATTATGGCACCAAAGAATGGTGAGTTGAGTAGCTTCGTTGATTTTAGACCAATTGCTAGTTGCAGTTCCTTGTACAAAATCATTTCCAAGCTCCTAGCTCAAAGGCTCAAAGGAATTCTTCATAAGCACATTAGCCACACTTAAGTTGCTTACATACCTGGAAGAATAATTGGTGATAACATTCTGTTACTTCAAGAGTTTATTTCCAACTACTCCAAGAAGAAAAGCAAACCCAAGTGTTTTATCAAAATTGATCTTAAGAAAGCATATGATAATGTTGATTAGAGCTTCATCATAAACATTATGCAGGCTATGGAATTTCTAGAAATACTTATACGGTGGATTGAACAATGCTTAATGACTTCTTCTCATAGTATCTTGATGAATGGACAACCTATTAGGTTTTTTCCAAGTAGCAAAGGGATCAGGCAAGGAGATCCTTCATCCCCGTACATCTTTGCCTTGGTGATGCAAACTCTACATAAGATCATTGAGAATGTTGTGGCATGGATGACAGATTTCAAATACTACTCTAAATATGGTAAATTTAAACTAACTAATCAATGTTTTGCAGATGACATGATTATGCTTTCAAAAGTCGATACAAGTTCCATCTCCACCATGATTAAAGCTTTAAAGATATTTGAAAGAGCCTCAGGACTTCATGTCAATTTTTTTAGCAATCAATCACTATCTTAACTGGGTACCTATCACAAGAGCTCCCAATGAAATATTTGGGCGTCCCTATCTCTTCACACAGACTAAACCAAGGGATTACATGGAACTACTTGACTGAATACAAACCAGAATTTCATCTTGGAGGTCCAGACATCGTTCATGAGTAGGGAGAATAAAACTTATTAACTCAGTTCTCAACTCCATCACCACCTAGTGGACAACCCACTTATCTTTCCCAAGATCAATCCTAAAAGTCAGACAGTATGTTTAACATCCTGTTACCCATATTAAGGCTAAAATAGTAAATATAAGAGATTATTGAGGAAATAGAAAAAACATTTCATGTTCATGCATTACATGATATGCACATACACGTGAATATTAAATCTTTGCACATAAAAAAATTAATTATATATGCATTCATTGACAATTTCCAGGTATAATTGTTTATAAATGTGATTTTATTAAGAATTGTGGTTTTTATGTGTTGAAAATTAATTTAGAGGGTATATTTAGTGATTTAGAATTTGTGGTGAAATTTAGGAAAATTCTTGAATTTTTGTGTAATTTTTGGACTAGGAAAAATGTCAAGTGGCAAAAAAATTATTAAATGGTAGTAGAAATTACTGTCCAATGGCAATGGAAATTTTGATAAAAGACTTTAGGATTTATTAAAAAGTGCCATTGAACATTGGGAGAATTAAAATAGAAATTGGATTTAAAGTTATAAGAATTGGACTTGTGGCAAGTGACAAATGTCACTTGCCAAACAATGTCTTAATTCCACTAAGCAATTAACCCCCCTTTTTAGTTGGCTTTCACAATGCTTCTCTCTAAAAAGGGGTATTGGTGTTTTGCTTTGGTTCTTCCCTTCATTTTCGTAGCTTCTCTTCTCTTCTTCATGAGTTTTAATTCTTCAAATTTACATTCACGTTGAACCTAACCCTCTCATCTTACTTGCTTCTCTTTCACCTTGCTCTCTCTTCCATTCTCACCAAAAACCCAAACCTTCCAACCCTCAAGATGATGATGATCATGGGTTGTTGGTGAAGCTAGGGACTTTTGGTATTCTTGAAGGTTTTGAAGAATTGGAAGCTAAATCAAGTAAGTATCTTGTCAAATATCATGGGTTTTGTTAACGGAAGCATTTATGATGAGAGTTAGAGGTTAATGACATGAAATGGTGTTTTGTGTATGTGTGTGTCGTGAATGATGAAGAATATGTAAATTTCTTACTTTTATTGATGATTAATGATTTATAGAGATGTTGTGAGGTTAAATGATCTTCATAATAGGGTGAGAAATGAGGGTAGAAAAATTGGTGGATGAATATGTATGTTTGTATTCTATTTTGTGTATTTATGATCAAGCATAGAATTTTGATTTGTGTAAGCTAAGCTTGAAGTATACACGGTGATTATCAACTTGAAATACTGAACTTAGGAACGAGATATGTTATGGAGAAAGAATAAGAATTTATGAATGATGAGATGTAGTTGATATTTGATGAATAGGTGCATGATCATATCCTATTTTTGGTTAATGATCAAATATAGATCATGATTTATTTGTGATTGATATATTGAATTGGGTGGAGAATGATGAGGAAATGAAATGGAAGAGATAATCTAGGTATAGGGTGAATTTGAAGTAAAATGTTGGAAGTTTTGAAACCTGGAAAATGTTAGCAGAAACATTTCCACTGATATGCTTCTGCATTATAGCCGTAACTTTTTTCTAGTTATCCAAATGAGATGATTCTTAGTTTGGATTAAACTAGAGCCATATGGATACATTTCTTATCAAGAAATTAAATTCAAATTATGTCTTTAAGATTTTCTAATTTGGAATTGTAGTTGAGTACTGGGTGTAGGAAAAAGTGCAAAAAAAACTGGACACATAATGGGTTTTGTTCTGTTTTCATGATGAATTAATGTGAATCTATTTGGGTATTTTGTGATGAAATAAAATGAGTCTAGAGTTAAAGAAATGGATTAATGTTGTGTTTTGAAATGTGAAAGATTAAGGTGATAGTTAGAAGTGAAATGAAAGTGGAATTGAAGTTGAATATGTGTAGAAAATTGATGATGAATGCATATATATGTGTATGTTTTGTTATTAGTGTTTATGATCAATCATGGACTATAATTTGTTTATGGATGATATTAAGTTGAATTTGAACTATAATAATGGATAAATGATGAGTAATTTAACTAAAAGTGATAGATCAAGCATATGGCGTTGAATGTAACAAGTAAAGAGTTAGAAATCTAGAAAACAAGATACAATTGGACATACTTTAGTACAAGAGGCATAACTTTTTCTGTAGAACTCAGATTGAGGTTATTTAGGTATGGTTTTAAAGAGGACTTCAAGATCTACAACTTCTATGAAGACTATAAAAAGATATTTTGATGTCTAGAGGGTCAAATTGTCAAGTTTCTATGAGTGACTTGTAAAGGTCCATTTAACAGACATGGATGTCTGTCTAACGGACATTCACGGATAAAATAACCCTAATTGAAGTTTAAATAGGTCTTAAATTGAACCTAGAATGATTCTTGGTTTATGTGACTAATGTATGATATGTTTGAAGTGAAAATAAAGGTTATAACTTAGTGAATGAAGGGATAATATCAAAGGACCCAAGGCATGAGTATAATGGGAATGAAGATGTTCATGTGATTATAACTATGATTCAAAGAAGTTGAGTAATATGTATTAAGTGATTAATTGTGAATGAGAATTAGATATTATAAGATCATATGAGGTTAGAAAAGAGATGACGAGAAATTGAGTTATGATATAAAGTAATCAAGTGTTCTTGAGGTGTAAGCTTAAGAATAAGCTAGACACATATAAAGGGTAAAGATTGGATGGTGAACTTAGAATGATCATGTACAAATGAAATGTAAATCTAAGTTTAATTAGACATATATGAATTATGGAATGGGAATGAGCATAAGATGTGAATTTAACAAATATACCCAGGATTGTCATTGAGCATGTATTATGCATTATACATTACACATATACATATGTGTAAAACTGATTGTTTATGTGATTGTGCAATTAATAATGTGTGTGCAATATGTGTTTTGCATAATGATGATACAGAATAGAATGTTCCCATCCAGATATTTCCGAATCATGGAAGCTAATGCTAATCTGAAGCGTACTATGAGTAGACTTAGATGGTCTTACTTTATTGCTTGTTTGTTCGTAATATGTATTGAATGATTATGAACGTGAATTGATTGTTGAATTCTGGACAATGAAGGTCCGATAATTGTGATATATGAATGAGACATTAAAGTGCTACTTGTATGTGAACATGATGAAATAAGTGCTTTTAAATGTGAACTCTGAATGCTAGACCAAGGTCCGATGAGAATGTGTAAATGAGATCATCTGACTGACTGAAAATGTGTGATTGATGCATTTCATTACATGAATGCATGAAAGATAAAGATAGTTGTGACTGGAGTAGCCACCGAAAAAGAGATTAAAGCTCAAAATGTGAAAAAGAGCCAAGAGCTCATAAAGTGATTAAAAGTCAAAGGCTCACTATATAAAATGAGCCTAGTATCTCCAACGAATACGAGACAATTATTAATGAACCTAGTATCCATTAGTATCCATAATGGATACGGGAAAATTGTAGGCATTCGATGACAACAATAACAAATTGAAAACGAGTCTCATAAGCATCATATATCATTTGATGTGTATGATTTGAATAATATGACTTATTTTTGTATGTGAAACATGTTTCAATGAATGTGATTGGTATGAATTGTATATGTTATGTGATTGAGTGAGCCATCGAGGATGGTCACTCACTGAGTTCACAAAACTCACCCAAAATTTGCAATTATTTTTCAGGCTCAAAAAAGTACCCCGTTAGGCAAACAAGAGTATACCTACTGCATTCGAGTAAGAGATAGAGGTTAGGATCAGTTTATGTCTGCATACGTATTTCATTGTTTTGTATCAAATTGTGTAATGTACAATGTGTATATGAATGATTTTGGTAATGTAAAGATATTATGACTAAAATGTTTTATATCTGAATTGGGCCTAAGTGACTAGTGAAATTATGATGAGTTATGTAATGGTTGTAACATTATGTTTGAAATATTTATGAATAAAACGGGCTGAAATTTGATTATTGATTTCCGCATACGCGTGCATTGATTTGAAAATTTTTGTAATGAGTTCGATTGTTGACTATTCTAGCATGCCACCCTCGTGGGGTACATACTCGGATATCACTCAGGATGTCAGGTACGTGTCTTATGAGAGTGGGATGCTACATGCCACCCTTACATAACACTGACACACACCGTCTAAACTTTAACACCCATTTCACTTTAATTTCAAGACACTCACGCAGGATGCACCAAAAGTCCTTGACCCACACGGAACACACTTTTATTTGTTTAGCTATTAACCCCACTATATAAGATTGCCACACACACACATCCACTCAGTGCTGCACACACACCTCTTGCTCAATTACTGCAAAAACATCTACGATATCTTTTGTTTTACTTCAACAAGAGATTCACTTCCGTTGTTCACAAGAGATGTGACACCAGTACTCTCAAGCAAGAAGAATTCCAATTTAACCACGCAACCAAAAAAAAAGTCCCATGCAAAATAAAATTCCTTTTTCTACCATCAACCAAAATCTAGCAATACATAGTTCAATTACCAACATGGTAATAGACTTCAATATAAGATAGGATTCTTTTTCAACTAGAAGATTATCCATATGGATTTTGAATTCAAGTCCTATCCAATTAATATCTCATATCTCCAATTAATAAATAATTTCAAAACTAATTACTTAGATATATAACAGATATCTTAACAATCTCCCTATTTTTGGCATTTTTTTCACAACTTTTGAACTCCACATAAATAATCATAAGTGGACATATAAGTATCAAATTTACAATTCATATGACAAATACTCCCCTATTAATCAAACATCAAGTTCCAAAAAAATAAAGTTTATCCAATCATCCAAATTTCTCCCATTTGGGACAAAAAGTTGCCAAAAAGTAAGATAAATAATCACATTTATGTCTTGAAATCTCCCCCTGAATGGAAAATTCACCATAAACAATCTGATGTCTCCCCCTTGGGATAAAACAATATCAAAACGCATGATCATAATAATCAATAATAGTTGTGGCGAAAGAATCATAAACACGCCAAGAAGACAATTACCACCATTCAAAACACTGAGAGATATGCCCAAAAGAGAGATAGATACCCGAGAGAGATCCATACTAATGAGAGAGCTGAAGGTTCTTCGGTGGAGCCAAATAGAAGTCATAATACAAACTACTAAAAAGATAGGACGACAATGGCAAAATAAAAACTAAAAAACTAAAGAATATTTTTTAAAACATTTCCTCCTTTTTTAAAAAACAACATTAAAAATACTTCAAAATGTAAAGCGCACAGTTTCTGTGCCTCTCAAAGAAATTCAAACCTGATCTTTTTCTTCGTTATATTATCTTTGTCATCGGTTTCTTCTTCTGAAGTAACTGACTTGCCCTCTGTCTGACCAGTTTCTTTACAAATAGTAACTAACTGTGAATCTAGACAACTTCTTGTTTTTCCTTCACAATGTCTTTGTGTTTGTAATTGGCCCTTTCTAATCCAAGTGTGTTTCGGTAATATAGGTTACCGCTGGAAATTTAATGGAGAGTATCTAGATTTTTGATTTTGACCCCTTTGATTTTGGCTAGAGCTCATCTCATATTTCTTTCAATTTTGTATAATAAGTCATCACGATCGTGCCTTGCTGTCGGAACAAAGTGATCTCCCTTTCAACTCAAGAATATGCGGGGTATTTTCAATTGAAAAATAATCTTATAGATCATCCCAAACTGCCTTAGTAGTCTCCTCGTAAGCAACTCTAGGTTAAATGGATTTCTCGATCGAGTTAAAAATCAAAGAAATCAACATAGAGTTGCTGGCTTCCTAATAACTCGCTTTATATGAATTAGTTGTTGGCTTCTCCAAATAACCATTGATGAAGCCCAACTTATTCCTTACCTTGAGGTCTATCATCATATCCTTTTCTCACATATCATAGTTTTTTACATTCAAGAGGCAAATTGTAATCATCGCTCTTAGATTGTCCAATGGATATAAGAAAAATAATAATGACAGATTAACAGTCTTCTTCAACATCGAGGTCTTTTGTTGGACCCCATTTTCAGAGCCCAACATCAGATGTCATGAAACATGAGGGTCTGATACCGCGTCATGATGGGCCCCCTTTCCGAGCTATTCCTAATACTGAAATAGTATTATGCGCTCACCTTCCATCCATAAATTAAAATTTTTAGAGATTGAATTATAACTCTATTTCTTCAGAAAATTTGTAGCTCTATGTCTCTAGTTTATTTAAAAACAAGAATCATCTTATTTGGAGTTTTACAGATCAAGATATCATCAAAATACCGAAGTATGTTCAGTAAAATATCCAATTCATACTCTTCTAACCAATACCCTTACTTTGATTCGATCAATCTTTTTCATATCAACACCAAAAGCTATAAATTTTTATGAAGATATAGAGAAATGTTTTAAGAAAATATTGCTTCAAAAATCAGGTCATTTGAAGGTTGGACGATAAAGTTATGGCAAACAGAGTCAGACATATTTAGAGCTGGAAAACCCTTTGGTTGCGCTCGTAAGGAACAAAGTGCGATCGCAAGGAGGATCCGATCGCAAGAATTCAAGATGTGATCGTAACAGAAGCTGTCCTGCATAAAAATCCTATGCGACATCTTAACTTGTAATGGTCATATCTCTCAACTCCGATATTCAAAAATCGCATACTATATACCGTTGGAAAGATAAAAGAAATATCTACAACTTTCAAGAGAAAACTTTGTCTAATTCAGCCTAGATTAATCCAGATTTTTCCTTGAATTCAGAACACACATTTTTCCCCTATAAAAGACTATGATTATGTCCTCAATCATATCATGCCTGCTTTGGGGCAATTTACATAACTTTCACTAGGGATGTCAGATTACGGTCATTCAAAGACCGTTTCGAAGAAGACTTCTAAACCCACAACTTCCATGAAGGTCCCAAAAAGACATTTTGCCTCCAAAAGGGTCAAAATTACAAATCAATGTAGTTGTCCCATATTCACTTCCTCTAATACAATATCACTTCTTAACCATTCAACTACCAAATTGATTTCGTTAAACTCTCAAATCTCAACTCACTTGAATCATCACATTTAACTACATCTCATCATTCATAATTCCTATCTTTCTTTTCCATAACATCTCACTTATTTATATATATATGTAATAACAACTCATGTTCAAAAATCATCAACTCAAGTTGATAACTTTTTCAAGTATACCTAATTTCAACTCACATCATCTATACACAACTCATATTTCTTTAACATCAAAATATAAGAGTTTACAAAGCTTAAATAGCATTCTAAGTCACATTACATCATCGGTATCAAAATCCAAAAAACAAAACCCAATAATTCTCAAAATGTGTCTAAAGCCTTGCTTTACATAAATTAACTCCACAAACAAAGCAAACCATGCAAATTCGGATGATGCCTTGACTTTTGGTTACACGACCTCATTCTCTTCACCTGAAGATGGGACAAAAAGGGGGTGAGCTTGAAAGCTCATAGGTAACAGTTTATAATGGAAGCAAAACCTTTGAAACATTCACTTGTCATAGAAAACTCTTATTGAAATCCATAAAGCACTTGTTTCTAAAATTCTCATCATTTAGTAAAAATTACAAACTACAAAACATGAATGCATCAAACTTATTCACATAACATAAACACATAAGCACATCAGAATGGTTTCGGCGGATCCAAAAACAAAACGCAATACACATTTCCACTTAATGGTTCTGTCTAGCCATAAACTTATAGGTGTCCATGAAGGAGCTCTATGCCACTAGTGGGCAGGTGGGAGAAGCCTTTAATTTAGTCAACGTGCACGTGACTTAACTTAGGGGACCACCACAAGCCCACATAACACATATTTCATAACTTGTAAACTTGTTGCCCAAAATGGCACATTTTTGAAACTTGATTTTTCATAGACATGAGATATGTTGAAACCTTCATAAATCATCACACAACTCATATAACAACATATTGCACTTTCTCAAATTATTCAAAAGCAATAAATGCAACACTTATGATGCAATTGGAAACATTAAACTTCTTTGATTCAAAAAAAATGTTAGTTGCTTATTTACTCTATTATAAACATGTAACCCACCTTGATTTCCTTGCTTATAAACTTGCTCAAGCCTTTTCTCTTGTTCCTCTTGCCTCTTTTGATCCCTTATAAAATAACAAAAATCCCCTTTAATAGGGTTTTCAATTGAAAATCTCTTAAAGCACAATCACTACAATTGGTTTTAGAACACTTAAACCCAAGCATTTTCTAACTCTATGAACTAAAATCCTTTCAAAAATTCAAAGATTCAAAATGATATTACCTTTATTCTTTACCAAATGAAGGGATCTTTAGCCCAAAGGGAAGCTTTTTTCTTCCTCTAGCTTTTTCTATTCTTGAATAACTTCAAAATCTCTCTTGACGGCTAGCACAATTAAAACCCCAGCTTGTTTTCTCTTCTTTCTCTCCTTCTCTTCTTCTCGTCGTATTTCTCTCTCTTCTTCATGACACTCTCTCTTTTTCTCTTAAATTTACGTTCTTCTCTCTTCTTAAAATTCAATACCACACTTCTTCTTCCAATTATGCACTTAATGATTGAGAATTGTCTAATTTGCCCTTCCATTTATGCCTTATATCTTTTATGCTTAAGTGTCTTGTCAAAAACACCCTTGAACATTTCTATAACCTTAACACTTTAATTAAGAAAACGTTACCCTTATCTTAAGTTTCTATAACCTTAACACTTTAATTTAGAAAAAGTTTCCCTTGTCTTAAGTTTCTAATGACACCAAAATCATTCAATTTGGTTCAGAAATCTGAAAGTATTACCACAGACACTTTCAAACTGTTTTTAGATTGAAACAGTACGCTATTCCCAAATTCCATCAATAATTTGAAAGTCTTAGGGACTGAATTACAATTCACTACCTTTAGAACATTTGTAGCTCTATACTCTGTATCTCTAGTTTATTGAGAGACAAGAATCATCGCATTTGGAGTTCTACAGATCGAGATTTCGTCAAAATACTAAAGCATGTTCAATAAAATCTCCAATTCATACTCTTCCAATCGATACCCTTACTTTGATTCAATCAATCCTTTTTGAATGAATCCTAAATGCTATAACCTTTCATGGAGATGTAAAGAGAAATGTGTTTGGAGTCTATTGGTCTAAGATTCACTTCAATTGAAGGTCGGATTAAAAGCTTATGGCCAAAAGAATCAAACATGATTTTCATTCTTAATCATACAAAACCTATCTTGGGACAAATAGCATAACTCTCTCTATAGATGCCGGAATAAAATCATCTTAGGGCAGTTTCAAAGAGGACTTTGAGACATAAGACTTTCAAGAAAGCTTTAAAGACAAATTCTATCAATATAAGACAAAGAAGAAAGTGAACCAAGGACGAAGGGTGAGACAAATTGAGAAAAAGAGACGAAGCACAAAGCAGGCAAAGCGAAATGCAAACGAAACAAAGAGCAGACGAAGCAAAGAGCAGACGAAGCAAAAGGGCAGACGAAACAAAGAGCAGATGAAGCAAAACCAGACGAAGCAAAGGGCAGACGAAACAAAGAGTAGACAAAACAAAGAGCAGACGAAGCAAAGAGTAGACAAAACAAAGAGCAGACGAAGCAAAGAGCAGACGAACAAAGAGCAGATGAAGTAAAGAGCAGATAAAACAAAAAGCAGACGAAGTAAAGGGGTAGACAAACCAAAGAGCAGACGAAGCAAAGAGCAGACGAAGCAAAGAGCAGACAAAGAAAAGGGCAAATGAAGGAAAAAGAAGATGATAGAAAGAAGCAGATTAAGCAAAGAGGCAGATGAAGCAAAAGGCAGACGAATCAAATTCAACTTAAGATGAAGCAACCCTTAGGATGAAGTGGAGTCAACTTAAGACGAAGCAAAGTCAATTTAAGACAATGCAACTCTTAAGAGGAAGCAGAGTCAACTTAAGACGAAGCAAAGTCAATTTAAGATGACGTAACTCTTAAGACAAAGTGGAGTCAACTTAAGACAAAGCAAAGTTAACTTAAGAAAATATGACATCATCACAAATGATATGATCTCATCACAGACAATAAGTCTATTAGACCCCGATTCTGGAGCCCAAATATCTGGAGTCATATTTGCAAGAGGGGGTTCTCTTGTAGGGTTATTTCATTAACCCTCATTAGCCATCACTAATTCATCCTCATTCTCACAACATCCCCAAAATTTCCTTTCCCTCAAATTGATCACTGGCATGCCTATACAAAACAATCACCATAATCAAACTCATTTCTCCTAATTAAGAGCAGATTTTGGAAAACTTCAAACCAAAATTTCTATTTGACTTCTTTAAAGAAATCGCAGCTATAAATCTCTAGTTTGTTCTAAAGCAAGAATCATCTTAATCGGAGCTCTACAACTCAAGATATACTTAAAAAGCTAAAGCATGTACATACCCCAATCATGCTCTCTCAACCAACCCCTCACTTTCTCTCCATAAAACATATATAATCAACATCAAAAGATACTAATTTTCATGGTGAGATAGGAAACAATTTTAGGAATCCATTGCTTCAAGAATCACTTCATTTGGAGGTCAGATGAGGAAGTTATGCCTAAAAGAGTCAAACATGTTTATACTCTCAAACAATTCGTTCCTATCCTGGCGCGACTGCTATAACTTTCACTATAGGAGTCAGATTGAGTTCGTTTTTAGACTAATTGAAAGACAACATCAAGATCTACAACTTTTGTGAAGACCTAGAAGATAAATTCTATCATCTAAAGGGTCAAAAATAGATCAGACAATTTGACGCCATTTTGAGATGAAAGTGATGTCATCAGATGATAAAAGATTGGGAAAATTGCTATAACTTTCCCTACAGATGTCAGATTAAGGTGTTCTTTAGATGGTTGGAAAGAAGACTTCAAGAGCTACAATCTCATATAGAATTCGATACAAATTCGGCCTCCAAAAGGGGTTAAAAAATGGAATAGAAGAAGGAAGCAAAAGGTCAAACTAAGACGAAGCTGACGTCATAATAAGATGATGTTGATGTCATACTAAGATGGAACAAAACTAACACGATGCTGACGTCATACTAAGATGATGCTAACATCATACTAAGACGATGCTGATGTTATACTAAGATGGAACAAAACTAATACGATGCTGATGTCATACTAAGACGGAACAAAACTAAGATGATGCTGACGTCATACTAAGACGATGCTAACGTCATATTCAAAACTAAGACGATGCTGACGTCATACTAAGACGATGCTAACGTCATACTAAGACAGAGCAAAACTAACACGATGCTGATGTCATACTAAGATGGAACAATAAAAATGGCATAACTTTCACTACAATTATTGGATTAAGGTCATTCTTAAACCGTTTTAAAGAATTCTTCTAGATCTACAACTTCCATGAATACCTCATAAACAACTTTTGCTTCAAAAAGGGTTAAACTTTTCCAATCCATGAAGCTGTACCGAACATCCACTTATGCAGCAACACAAACTTCAAATGATCATAACTTTCCACTACGGTATCAAAAACTTAAAAAATTTATATTGTTGGAAAGCTGGAATGATCATCTACAACTTCCAAGAAGACACTTTTTACCAGTTCTTCCTAGATCATTCCATATTTTCCCTTGAATACAGAACACAATTCCTACCCTTATGAAAAAATTAAACAAAGCAATGCCAGAACTTGAAAAGCCATAAACAAACATAATGTATCTGTATTTCATTCGCATCAAACTAAGTGTTTTTTAATGATTTTGTGGGCATTTCGAGCCACCTTACAACATAATCCAAAATACAAACTTTTGTAAAACAATCATTTCTCAAAATGCAACTAAAGCCTTGGTTTACAAGATTAGCTTTAAAAAATACAATAATATTTCAATAGTGGAGTAATGCCTTGGCCCTTGACTATTCAATCTCTTGCTCAACACCTACTTATGGGGAGAAAAGTGGGGGTGAGCTTAAAGCCCATGGATAACAATTTTACAGTTTGTAACAAGCAAATGAATTTTTATAACATTTTCAATGCAGAAATTCATGTGTATGCGAATCATGAATGCATTACTCTTACTATCTTGTCGTGAACAAATAAACACATCAAATGGTTTGGGTAAGTTCGAAGAATGACACACTACACATTTCCAACGAAATGGTCTTGTGTAGTCGTAAATTCTTGAGGGAGTCCTTGAGGGAACTTCATGCCACTAGTGGGCAGGTGGGAGAAGCCTATACTTGGGTCAACGTGCATGTGACAGTTCTTAGGGGACTACCACAAACCCACATAACACATAGATTTCAAAACCTTGTAAGCTTGATGCCCAAAAAGGCACATTCTCTTGAAAACTTGCTTTTCATATACTTGTTATATCTTAAAAACCATTTCCAAAAGTATGGTTTCAAATCATGCATCATTTCAAAGAATCGTTTTAAAAACTACTTTCCATAAATCATTACACAAATCATGTATAACATGTAGGTATTAAATGCACATGAATGACGTAGTTACAAAATTAATTTCTTGTCATTTTTTTGACATAAAACTTTTATTAGCTTATCACCTAACTGTAAACGATCTAGAAGGGGGGTTGAATAGATCTTTCAAACTTTTCCGAATAATTCTACAATAAAATCATAATTCAATTCACACAAAAACCAATTCAATCAAAAACAAATGCAAAGAATAGAGAAGAATGGTAAACACTATTTTTATAGAGGTTCGGTGCTAAGACCTACGTCCTCTACCTAAGCTCCCACTTAGGATTTGGCAAACCA
>JANKOE010000009.1:33380279-33392051 GCA_026284465.1 Erythroxylum citrifolium | reverse complement strand
AGAGACGGTCTCTTTTGGTCGTTATGGTTTGACTGCTTTATATAGACACATGGATCCTGGCTTTCGGGAAGGTCCCGCAATAAAAAAATTTGTTTTCCGCACCGTGTGTATGTGATGCACACACCGGGATTTTCCTACAATTTGATCATATACACTCCTCTATAAGGAAAACAACTTAATTCCCAAAATAACTAGAATCCTAAGTTTATCAAATCTCCTTTCAAATTAGACTCTAGTGATAAACTTTTTCCTTACATGTGTCCACGCTTATTCAAAAACTTTTCTACCAGTTGAAAATTTGAATTGTCTTTGCTTTTCTTGCATCTTTTTTATTCAAATTCAACTCTCATGTGTTCAAAATTACCTGATAATAATTAAGAAACAAGTCCATTAATTGTAAATAAAAATTTCAACACATTGAAGAGATTTATATCCAAAGTTAGCCTAAAAATAATAATTTATCAGGAGGTGAAAACACATTCAACATTCTATCATACACATCTTTCACACCACACAGACTGATTTGGGAAAAAATATAGAGAAAGAAAGAAGACGAAGAAGAAAGAAACATAGCAGAGAGATGTAAGCTTGGAACAGAGGCAGAAAGTGAGAGCTGAAACTGAATCCCAATAGTGAACTTGAGAAACCATTCAGCTGGGTGATAACCAAGTAGAAACAGAAGGCAAGAGTCAATGTAGGAAGCTTGAGAGTCACAGGACATCACCGCGACTCCTTCATTTGAACACTTATTTGCTGATTCAGTTTATTATTTCTCTGTTGTTTTACTGAACTCTGTTTGTTGATAGACTCATTCTCTATTAGCTTTTGATAGTTTATTTTGATTATTGACTTGGTTTATTACTTTAATACTTCTCTTATACTGATTAATATAGGATTGAAGTATTTGAATATGATGAATCTTATTATTTCTGTGGTGGGCTAATCTCTTTTTCTTGAGAATTAATGTAATTATTTTAGTCAAATATATATGATTGAGGGACTGTGTTGTTGTCTTATGTGTTGCTATAGTTTCTAAACTAAATAGATGTAATAGCATGATTAAACTTTGCATCATTTTGGAATTAAACGAAGGATCAAAAGAAGAAGTTTAATATGGAACGAGAAACTATAGACGCTTAGGTTAAGAATTAGAAATATATTAACGTAAGTGCTAATTAGTAGTCGGGTTTTCTTAATTAATTCAGTTAATAACTTGTTAAATATGAAAGTTAGACTTAGTTTATTATTTGAGTTGATCTTAGAACCAACTATTAATTTTAGTAAGATGACTAGCCAATCATTTTCCCTTAGTCATGCATAGGAGACACTAATTCTCAAGAGTTTTCCACTTCGATTAATCTATTCATTTTTGCTCTCAATTAATTCCGTTTACTTTTCAGTTTAATTTTGTGATTCCCTCTAAAGCTTTTACTCAACAAATCGGGATAGTGTTTAGGATTGCATTTGTTTTTATTTTTGTTTAAGGTTAATTTAAGTGAAACAATTTCACCTCCATGAGAGACGACCCGAGGTAATCAACTACAACTACCTCATATACTTGCGAGTAGGATAGTCTAGATATTTTTAGAACTTATTTTGGGCACAACAAGTTTTTGGTGTTGCTAGGGAGATGTTTAATATTTGCACTTAATTTAATTTTGATTGTTTTTTCAATTATTTTGTTTGTATATACATACATTTTTGTCGTGTTATTTCATTGAGTTATTTTAGTAATTTTCTTATTAATTCACTGTTGTTTTATTTGGTTTATGCAAGGAAAGAGGTATCAAGAAAGTGAACTTGCTCTCTTTATTGACAACATACATCGAATAAGAGGACCTCCAAAGAACTTTAAAGATAATATTGAGGTACCCAAACCAAAAGATCAAGAGATGGGTGAAAGGCAGCCAGTAATAAAGGAGTCAGTTCATGCATTCGTCTAGGAGAGGCAGCTAAAAACTATGAATTGAAGAATATCCACTGCAATATATTGTCATCTTTCTATGGGATTCCAATAAAGACCCTTTAAATATACTACCCATAAATATACTAAAATAGAGAGAGCAAAACAGAGGGTGTGTGTCCATGTACATGGAGGAGAGGAAAGGTGTAGCTGATTCGTCGTGCACCTTTGGCTCCTACGTTTCTGCTCCAAAACGACTCTGCGAATTGGCAAAAGGAGCACAAGCAGCGGCACCTGTTACCGAATTTCCACTTTAGTTGCTTAATAACACTTGGTTCCAGACTTGGAGTTCCCATATGTAGAATCTGGGATTATCGTTCTCCGCCGATAGAAGAACGCTACGTGATATGTAATGTTCTATGCTCCACTTGATAGTTGATATGGCTCTTTAAGAATGTATATCAAATTAATAAGTATAATATTTTGTACAAATAAATTATTATTTATAATATTGTTATAATTTTACAATTTTATAGTGAATTAAATATATATTAAGTCTATGTTAAGTAATTATATTTTGTAGAAAAAGTTGTTAGTTAATTTTAAAATAATTTTATTTTGTTATGGATATAAATTTTTATAATAACTCTTAATTTATTGTAAAATTAAATAATAAACAAATTAGTATTTATATATTCATATTCAATTTAAAGTTTTAAATTTTAAGTTCAAAAATAAATATATTTCAAATTAAAATTTCCTTATTTTTTTACTTATTATGATTTTTTAGGACGGGTGCAATAGAAAAAACGTGTTTAGTATTTTTTTACAATATTCTGTTAAAATTAGAAAACTGCCAATTATCTTATAATATAAATATGAGATGAAGAAAAATATAACAATATAAATATAATAATCACTATAAAAAGTTACATCTATAATTTTAATAAACATACGAAAATTTAACAGAAGTCTTATGTTATAAACCTAAAATACCTAATTTTATAAATGAATGTTACTTTTTAAACTTTCATGTTATATTTTAATTTTTATAAAATGTTATTATTTTCTCATGTTAGATATATGTAGAAAAAAAACGATAATAACTTTATCATAAATTTATACTTTTAAAAATAATTTTTTATAAATTTTCATCAAATTATTTTTATATCATACTTAAAATTTTTAACATAAGTTAATTTTTGATAAATAATAATTACTTTCACTAATACACATGCATATTATAATACTTCATTTAAATATTTTGCCTCATTAAATGAATAATTAAGTGTTGTAAAAACTTAATGTGCACATATTTTAAAATTACTTAAAATTAATTATTAATATTTATGAATTGATTTTTTATTTTGTAAATATAAATCTATTAAGTGGTATTTAATATATTCAAATTTTTAAAATGGTTAAAATACATTAAAATTCAGAATATCTTATTATGTGAATTGAATGTATAACTTAACACTGTAGATACTTAATGTGTACATATCTTATCAATAAATATTTCTTTAATATAAATTCCTTAACAGTAGAGTTAATTTCAGTGTGAATATATATATTGTTTGGATTTTTATTCAGACTGTTATATTAATTAACATTGTTATTTAGACTGCAGTGTTATGGCTTTTCTTAATAATTTCAAATTGATCAGATTGTTTGATTAATCTTCCCATTTTTCTTAAATAATGATAACCAGTTTCACACAGTATATTTGGAATTTATTCAATAGTAAACCCCTTCTCCTAGCTTTCTTAGCTTAACAGATAGTTTACATGCAAATCAAGGATACTCTCATGGTTGTAAGAGCTAGGGCAGCCGGAGTTTTACTTATGGGTGGACAATTAATGAAGCCCTCCGTGATGAGGTATAACCGCTTGACCCTCTGATGGAGTGTAACCACTTGACCCTCTGATAGGTGAGCTCGCTTGGCCGCCTGTGGAGTTTCCTTAAATCCACAAAAAAAAAAAATACTCTCATGGTAATGAGCAAACTATAGAGAAAATATATGAAACCAATCACCAACATAAATCAAAATAGGCTTGACCAAGCGCCCCTTGTATGGCTAGACCCCGAGTTCTCCGTGTCTAGATGTGTAATTGAGAGACTAATTCTGTACAAAAGACCACCTGCTTTTACGTCCCACCCTTCCTCGATCGTTTTATATGTTATATACTATAATGACAAAAACAAACACGACATCCTATTCATCAACTGCATTGACTGGAAGTGAACTACTCTCTTTAGCATCTTTATATTCATACTCTTCTTGTCTACACAGGTTACCGATTCTTGTCAGTTGACTATCAATGGAGAAGATTCTTATCCGGGGAAGCAGGAACGAATGGTGTGAATCCTCTTCCACCAAATACAGGACGCATGAATGCGTTGTCAAACTTCCGCCAGTAGTAATGCACAGTGTTAGTCGGGGTGGTGAGGAGCATGCGCAGACTCATTGGCCGTGGAACATTGTGGTCGCCACCGGAGACAGATTCTGCATCATGGCCATTTACTAGAAGAGGTATTGTAAGAGTCTTCGGAGCTGCAGAGTCAGAAGGTGCTGTGCTGTTCGTGTGTTCCTGAGAGAGTAGCCACCTTATAAGTGGCTTCGTCACTATCCCAATAACCTGATAAAGCATGAATGCATATTCAGCATCAAGTTATCTGAACGGTACAGACAAACTTTTGCGCATTAGATACGAGCGCTTCCTTACCACCGTGCTAAAGAGGACGATTGATATGGTGCTGGTGATCAAGATAGCATTTCCCTTAAGTTCGGTATGTCCCGACATTGTAAACTGCACAAGTATACAGCACAAACATAATAATTTTTGCAGTCTCCTGACCATCATTTCCATTAATGTTTCAAAGTAAATTAAATTAAAGCAAACACAGACTAATTCTATGCTCCATTGTTTACCTTGTTATACGCTAGTGCAATAGATACGGCTCCTCGCATGAGTCCAGCCCACCATATAATGATCTGCTGAGGGAGAAAATTAACAACCCATTCTTCCTCTTTATGATCATGAGAAATATTAGCAATAAGATGATAATATCCATACCTGCTGTTTGAATCCAATCTTTTCATCCTCAGATTGCCTGGTTAGATTGGATACTAAAGACAAGGGAAACACGAAAGTTGCTCTGCCAACCAGAACTAGTCCAAACAGTATTGAACTCACACCAATTGATGTCCCGGGACTGTTGGAATTTGATACATGACAAACGGTCTCAGTAACTAAAGGCTATTACCATGTCCAATTATAATCTCAAAAGGATCCCAAAAATTAGACAGTGCGTTTCTAAGCTTTTGAAGACGGGAATATGCAAATTCATTATGCATAGAAAAAGACTTCTAACAATGATGATATAGACCTGTAGTATTACCTTTTCTTGACGACTGTCCACTTCTCAATGTCTAAAGCATCCATACCAACATAGAGGAATATGAAAAGTTCCGAGATAAATGACAGTGTTGCAAATGCATGTCTGCATAAAAATAAGTAAAGCAGAGGAGATTTATTAAAATTACATCTAAATTCCACAAATTGGAGGAAGATGACTATGTGAAGCATAATGCATTTTGATCTTCCAAAATAGTTTATATATAGGTAAAACATACTTGGTAGTGACTCTTGAACTCTCAGTTATATTGTGCCAGGTATAGTGTGACATTACGATACCACAGAAGAAAACTGTGAGAATTCCACTTAGATTGAGTATCTGAATTGCAAGTTGTCCAAGAACATAATTAAAAATGGATTCACAAAATTCAAAATCGTAGATTGCTTGATGGCTCAAAAAAAATTCATACCTCAGCCACCATATACGAAAGATAAGCCATGAGAATCATGAGAGCAACTTCACGATCGGTAGAGTGCCTGAAATTATGCATAATTAAGCTAGTTTGTTTTCAATTAGGAAAGGAAAAAGGAGGGTGATGCAATGGGAAAGTAATCCAGCAAAATATTCATTGAAAACCATTAAGTACCTGCCAAAGTACAACTTCTTAATCATGTAAGCACTCAACAATCCAACCTGAGAGTAAAACAAAAAACAAGTGTTGTAACATATATGCATTGGGTGCATCCATGGCTTCAGGAAGGTTAGGAATACTTTAAATAATAAGAATAAAGCTTGATGAAGAAGACAAACATGACAGTTTAAGCAATTCATCTCTAAAGCTCCACGACCATCAATCACTAACTTGAATTTTAGGTTGCAAGTGAATCTAAATTTCTTAAAGATGCTAACAGCTAAATATCAATGTCAGAAGTTGGAATTAATGGTTTTGAATGTCTAGTTTCACCACTCTTACGTAGCCATTTTCTGATGAAATATGGACTTTCCAAGCAAATATAAAACCTGAAATTGCATACTCAACAAGAACCAATAGTAGAACTTTCCCCAGGTATATGTGAAGAGTAGGAAAGAACTGTGAACAAACAGTAAGAAGGCACTGCCGATGGGAGTTTTGGAGACAAAGGGAATGAACTCACCACCACTCCCAGTAACGTGCTTGTCGTGAACAGGTACAAGAAGTTCCCCAACAACTGAATTGCTATGCTTGAGGTGATATGAGAGAGGTCAAACCGTTGGATGGCATTGAACAGCACAACAGCTGTAGCATCATTTACCACACCTTCTCCAAAGACTATACTGTATAGTAACGGTGTTTCTTCCTGGTTAAGGATCTGGCATATCAAGTATAAAACTCAGCAACAAAATAAAATTAAGTTTATTTTCTTCTCAGCCTAACAAATAAAGCCTCGAACAAATGCATACCTGCAAGGCACAAACAGAATCTGTGGCTGAAAAGATTGCTCCAAGTGCTAAAACAAGGAAAGGCAAAGCAACAATATTAAGAACAGACCAGTAGAAGTGCGATTCAATTCATGGATTATTCCATTAACTATTTTTCTTCTTTAAGATAGTTCACTGACGATGATAAGTGTCAAATCCAGAGAATAAATTATCATAAGGCTCTAAAGGAAAGGACTAAATCCAAATTCAAATTCAAAGAGCATTTCGACTGAAAATCACGAACTCTGGAAATGAGATGAAAGCTAAATTTTGAGGAGAGACATATACCAAGATAATCTACCGTCTCTAGTACACCAACATCAAATTTTTTGAACAACTGCGCTGCACCTGAATCAATGATCAAAAGGTTACCAACAAAATAATAAATCAAATATCTTCACTTCTAATGGTAGAATAAACATGAATTCATGATGCATGCGTGGGTAAGACCTATGCAAGGCGCAAGAAAGGTGGCGGCTGATTTAGTGGAGGCAGTGAAGAGGGTTGCTGATAAGGCAGCCCAAAACCATTATAATTATTCAATATTTTCAAACTTTTAGTTATTATGTTTTCTATTTTGGTTGTGATTCTATTTTAGGCTTTATACCTAATTAGGAGTCCTAGTTATTATGTTTCCTAGTTTAGTTGTGATTCTATTTTATACTTTATACTTAATTAGGAGTCCTAATTAGGGTTAATGTTTGTTATTTTAAACCATATTTGAAGGGACTGCTGAGAATAAGAGGAATAAGCAGAATTTTACAAAAAAAAATCAGTGTTATAGCGAGGCTCTGTCAAGGACGAGCCCCTTCCTCGGCTTTCATCATAGGTTTGCCAGTGGAAGGGGAGAACACAGCTAAGGGAAAGGAAGTAAGCTTCCCCGTGTATCAACCCATGACTGGATCCTTTGCTAGGGCCCTTATCAATTCACTTCTTAGGTTTCATAATGCTCATTTCTTCCTCTTTACCAATTTGTAGGCTTTCTCAAACAAAGCAAATTGAAATATGCACAGCATCAAACTCCAAATTGTAAGTTTGAAAACAACTCAAAACTTTGAAAGTCATCAACATGTAGATTATACATTTATGTCTATATACAATTGTTTTGTGCAGTCTTTATCTACTCATGTTGAATTACTGAGAAACAATCTATTTAACAAAACTTCACAGGATATAGCATAACAAGCATCTATTCTCCATCCAAATGACTTGAAGAACTATTACACTACAAGATACAGTACTTCAAGTACTTGTGATTGTATGTTTATTTGGCATGCAAAGAGAAACTGTAAACAGCAACATCATTCCAGAATTCAAACGAGAAGTTAGGCCACATACAAAATATATAGGATATCTTCAAAATTCCAACAAATATGCAACTTCAATAAGAAAATCACTGCTAATACTAAGCAACTGGATAATTGGAACATACCTATTGATATGATAGCAAATGATATCAAAGTTCCAACAACGCCGAACATTACAATTATCATGAAGTTCCGGAAAAACTGCTTCTTTTTCACTTGAAAACTGAGAACGAAAGTCTCAAGTGATCAAAATCCTCATAAGAAGAGATAAATTGAAAAGCAGAAACTCTGTGCATGAGAGGTATAACCCCCCCCCCAAAAAAAAAAAAAAAAGAGGACAATTCATCAAGTCTAATGAAATAATAATGTGCATATATGGATTTCTTAGTGTCAGAATATTTGGAGATTGATTGTTATCATCCTTGAGAATTATAACTAATTATAGACTCCAATATTAAAATGTAAATCAAGAGATAATATTACTTATAATACACACACACACAATATTACTTATAATACAACATTACTCCCTATAAATAGGGCTTCATGTACTGGGTACAAAAACACAATCTCTTAGAAAGATGTAGCATTTTGGTGGTTGTGACTGTCGTTGTAGGCCTTTATGAAAATGCCTGTCTTTCTCTCTCCTAAACCCTTATTTCTGTAAACAGTTAGTAAAAATGAAAAGGAATAGTTCATAACAAGTCAAGATTATTGCTTTTCCAAATGGATCCCTCATTTTAGCAACTCCCATTTAGTGTGACGATCAGAAAGTAAGCAACCAACGAGAAAATCAAATACCATCCTGTTATGAAGAAAGAACAAGAGCTACAACAGAGGAATCGAGAAGGTGCATTATCCATAACTTGAACTGTGATTATCCACTACTTACTCACATAAAAAAAGCTTTATAAGCATATTTAGAAGGAAAACATGAAAAGAGAGAATGTAAGGGACAAATCTTGAAAGGATGTTTCTTCTTGTTTTCCTTCAGTGAATATTCTTGAAAGGATATCTGAACCTCTGGACTTGCGAACCAGCATTTGAATGTGATATTCAAGGTAAAGGTACAGAAAACAAAAACAAGTAAAATAGGGAAGCCATGATGATAAGCTTAACTTACCCTGCATTGAATATGATAGGCGGAAGAAGATAAATAAAGAAAAGCTCTTCGCTGAATACAAATACGTGGGAGCTTCTTCCTTTGGTGCTCAACAGGATAATAATCCCAGTAACAAGACCCTGCAATGAAGCAGCCAAACATCAGAACACTTTCCAGAGTACGATATGTTTTACCAAACCGTTCTCAACCTAACAACATAGCTAAACAAATCCATAATTAAATAGATAAAAACTCACAATGGCAAGAGCAGTAATCGACTCATTAACCCAGCGATTCTTCTCAAGAAGATGACCAACCAGAATGCAGGCACAAAGGAGTGCAACAAACAAAGTTATGGAATGAACAGACACTTCATCAGCCTGCGTCCTCAAGCCCAACCTTGAAACAACTGAAATCAGACTGGGACTCATCTCATAATACTACCGGAAACAAGCTCCCTGCTCTGACCACCGAAAGAAACAAAATCAACAGCAGACAACTGTAAAAATCTTTATAAGGCCTAGAGCTTGAAGCAGTAAACAAGAAACGAATCACACCAAATAAAAATTATTTAAAAAAACAAATGAGACCCTAGATAAGCCTTCTATGAACTCATCGTTACTGACTCTGATCCTAAGTCAGCAATTCATGTAACTTTTTCGTAAGTGAAGTAACCGAGCCAAACCTTTGATACTAAATATTGGAACTCAATTAATAAACTTTGAAAAGAAGCTACAAATTCAACTTGCTCACCCTTCATTCAAAACTTAAATTGAAAAAGAACCAAGAATGAAGAAGCCCTCTTTAAGACTACTCTTGTAATTTAAGAAAAAAGTACAATATTCGTTTTCCTCCACTTTATTGGCAACCAAACGGATACTAAAAGGCAACAACCAACAGTGAATGGTCGAAAGCATGGTCACGCCTTCCCTCGTACCGTCCAAGGCAACTCAGATTTCTCTTACCATCAACGACATGGAAACTTAAAAGTAATAAGAAAAAGACACAGAGAGGTTGTTGAAGACAAAAGGCCAACTTAAAACCCAAGGATACGTGGCCCTCCACAAACCAAAACAGAACTTTAAATGAGAAAAAAGAAAACACTAACCTCGTACTTGCAGTATGAGAGAGAGAGAAAGAGAGAGAGAGAAACGGAGAGAGAGTTTTTACTTTTCTTTTTCTGAAAAACAGAGAAAGGGTTTTATTTAGTTAGAACAGAGTGAAGCTTTTAAGGGACGGTTGTAAAAGACCGCCAACCACAGCCTCATACGTGGCGTTTATTTCCACGCGTGATCTGTCGAATACGCACCGTTGGATTATGTGGGCAGATTCGATTTTCGATTTTTCTATTGCCCTTCTTTGGAGAGTTTTCTTTTTGTAATTTTGGTCTGATTTTGATTTTGGCCTAAATAATTAAAATCAATTTTATTGATAATTTCTAAATATTAAATAAGTAATAATTTATATTTATTTTTAATAAAATGTAATTACTTAATATTAACTTTTTATAATTAACATAAGTTTAATTTATTTTGGTTTATTTATAATTAACTACGCAATAAGTTGACAAAAGAAAGATATTTTTTTAATTTGATAATTTTGAAATTTTATATAATAAAATAAGATTTTCTTTTATTTGGCGTACTTTCGAATTAAGTAATGAGTTCTGGCATTAACAAAGGGATTGGGATATGTCATTTACTTATCTTATCCACGTATTTATATAAATTCTACGTAGATATATAAATAGGATAAATTAAAACAGTATTAAATAAGTAAAAGTGAAATAAGTGATCTAATTTCGGAAACAAATTCTCTGTCCAGTTTTATTCTGTCTTATTTTGTTTTATAGAATCTTAGCCATTTATTTTGCGGAACCTACGCGGATCCTATGCGAACTCACATAAATAAATAACTGAGATTTATTATACGCAATAAAACATATCTCTAATCCCATCGTCTGACCTGCAACAATTACATAACGCGACGCACTTCAGCACTTAAAATAAGGGATACTGACGTACGGACATACCTGAGGCTCCCAAATGTCTCGACAAAGTGGGCAATGTACAACCATGAAAGTGACTTGGAAATGGTTTAGGCGCTTGATGGGTGACGTTTTCCTTTTCCATTTGTTGCTAAGGCCTTCAAAGTTCAAACCTCTGGTGGTAAATTCGGACTTCTCTTCTACAACTTTCGACGTCTTCGCTTACGCCACTTATGCGAGGGAATTTTATACTCTTTTAACGTTTATCTTGACAAATTGAGTAAATCACCGGGCGGGAAGACAGTCTCCCGAGTGGGTGCCGCTAATAACACTCCCACTACTTCTATTTTAAAGTAAAAAGACAACATTACCCTTCACATTTTATTTTGGATTTAGCTTTCTTTATTATTATTCTTAACAAAATTAATAATAATTATGAAGTACTGCTATTATTTAATATAATTAAATATTAAATAAATTATTAATAATAAGAATAATAGTAAGTAGAAATGTAATAATTATCAAAATTTTTAACAATTAAATTAATAAGAATAATTTAATAACCATAACAATTTATAGTAATTATATAATGGTGAATAATTTATATAATTATTATCAATCGTAAATTTACTAATTAATTTTATTTCTATTATTA
>JANKOE010000009.1:33343830-33365453 GCA_026284465.1 Erythroxylum citrifolium | reverse complement strand
ATGTCATCTTACTAACATAATCTTACTTAATTAATGCTAACCTAATTTAATCAATTAGGCTAAGCATGATTTATCATTAAAAAAAATTTTAGGGCTAACACCCCGTTCCATCTGACTCACACTATCTTGAAGTTGTCCAAGCCCGACTTCTAGGTTTTTCAATTCGTTCCTTATTAGTTGCCATGGCTCTGATACCACTGATAGGTCCCAGTCAAAGCCAAAAGAGGAATAGAGTTTGAGAATAAGATAATTTTGTTTGATTTTTGTTTTTTTCCTCTCCTGTTGCTGATACAAGTGGAAATAAATAGGAATAAAATGCAACAACTTTGTCCTACTCTTAAGGCCAACAAGGGCACTTTTTCTCCACAAATCACATAACAAATTGACCTATTCTTCAGCAACAAAACAAAAAACACATGCAAAAAAAAACTTAGCAGCAGTAATTCCACACGTTCTGCAGCAACAAAAGTCCACGTTGCTCTTCAACAACCCAAATATTTTTTATTCTGGATAGGCACCCTTTTAGACCTATTAGAGACACACTAAACGAAGAAGAAGCATGGAAGCAGGGAGTAGTGAACCCAAATGGCAACTGGAAGTGAACCAGAGGGGGGTAGCAACAAAGCAAGGAAACCCTAGCAAAAGAAAAAAAATAGTGTGGAATTAATGTCTATTCTGGTCAATGCTAGAGTTTATTGAGGAGCATGCGCTATAAAAGATTTGGCGTGCACGTACCAGACATTCTCTGATTTAATTTAATTTTTTATTTTAATTTTGTTAAGTCTTCATTTTTAATAAATTGATTTAATTGAGATTAAATTGGTTTAAATTCTGAACAATTTTGGAAAAGTGTTTTCCAAATATTTGAAAATTATTTTCAAAGGATTACTTTCTATTAGGAATATTTTAGAATTTATTTTAATTTTTCAAAGAAATAGATTATTAAATTAAAGTAGTTATCAAATCAATAATTAGAATCCAATAAAGGTCTTTAAGGATTTCTTTCAAAATTTGATTATGTTAGAAATTATTAATATAATGAGATTATATTATTTTTTTATGAGACCTAAAATTTTGAAATTATAAATTCTTCAATTACATATTAAGTATATTTTAAGAACGTTATATTTTTTTCTATTATCTAATGGAAAAAACAGAGTAGCTTATTAAGTGACTCGTGTCTTATTTATCATGGATATGTTTCATTTCAAATTAATAGTTTTTACTTAAATAAATTTGCGCAATTTGGATGAGTGACTTATGATCATATAAATTTAGAAACAAGGTTATGAATAATATATAAGATATATTTTGGCAAAGAGTTGTCACCTAAATGATCTAAAAGGCATATAAAGTGATATTGATAAAGTTGTTATCTATCTAATTCAAATTGAGTTCGATTAATAAGTGTCTCAAGATTAACTTATTTTAAATAGGATATTAGCCCATCAAGAAACTATTTAATGATTTCTTAATTTAAGTTATTATTTTGGATGAAATTGTGGAAGTCATCAGATATTTATCAAAGTCCTTATTTTATTTGATTTTGTGGCATAAACTAATACTTGTTATTTTATGTCTTTCAATTGTTAGAAGGCACATAAGATGTTATTAACAAGCTAATTGGACTCAATTTCTTGGATTGGTCTTGCAACTTGAGAATTGTTCTCAGGTAAGAAAAGAAATTATATATTCTTGATACTACTATCCACCAGAGTTTATTCTGGATGCAACTGATGAGGTTTGGGAGAGATATCAACATTACATTTTTTAATGTTAAATAAGCTACATATGTGATGTCAACTAGTATGTCTTTGAAGCTGCAAAAGCAGCATGAGAACATGGATGCTCCTGCTATAATTCAGCATCTTAAAGAGTTATTTGGTGCACAAAGCAAGGTAAAGAGGTATCAGTTTTCCAAGGCACTATTTCAATACAATATAGTAGAAGGATCTTCAGTGGAGCTACACGTGCTGAAGATGATTAAATATATTAAAAATTAGACTAATTAAGTTTTGCCATAGACCATGAGTTAAGCATTGATGCGGTGTTATAATCTTTTAGTTAAGCTTTTCACAATTTGTTATGAACTTGCACACAAACTAAAAGGATGTGTTATTACATAACCTATTGAATATGCTCAAGATTGTAAAGGGGTTCCTTAAGAAGAAACTCAATTAAGTTTTTATCCTTAATTCTTCTAAAAGCAAGAAAAAGGGCTCTAAAACATAATAAAAGAAACAGAAGGCTTCTACTAAAGTAGTAAAGCCCGAAGGTGGTGTTAAGAAGAAGAGCAATGATAAGGGCACATGTTTTCATTATGGAGACAATCAGCATTGGAAAAGTAACTATAAAGCTTATCTTGCTAGCCTGAAAGATAAGAAGTATGGGACAATTGTTTCTTCAAGTACTTTTATGATTGAGATCAATCTTTCTACTTATGTTCCACATTTTTGGGTATTAGATATTGAATGTGGTTCTCATATTGTAATAACATACATATATTAATAAGGAGTAGATTATTGACGAAAGGCAAAGTGGACCTACAAGTTGGTAATAGAGTAAGAGTTGCTACATTAACTATAGGAACAAGTGGTATAACTTTGCTTTTTTGCCTTGAACTAGAACTAGGTAGTTATTATTATATTCCAGTTATTACTAGAAACATCATTTACATTTCTTATTTAGATTTGAATGGATTTGTCTTTATTATTAAAAATAAAGTTATTCCTTTTATAAAGATGATGTTATTTTGGATATAGATTACTTACAAATGATTGTATGAATGAGACCTTGAAAGGCTAATCCTTAACATAAATAACATGAAAGAAAGTTAAGAGACCAAAATTTGTCTTATTTATGACATTGTAGGTTAAGTCATATCAACAAAACTAGAATCATAAAGTTACATAAAAAAGGATGTCTGGATCCTTTTGATTATGAATCATATAATACTTGTGAATCTTGTTTGTTAGAAAAATGACTAAAATACCCTTTAGTGGAGAGGGAGAACGTATCAGTTAGTTACTAGATCTTATACCTTTAAATGTATATGGCCTTATGTCTACTTATGCTAAAGGTGGATTCTTATTTTTATTATGGCAACATGTGATTATTCTAGATATGGTTGTGTGTACTTGATAAAACAAAATTTTGAATCATTTGAAAAGTTTAAAGAATTTAAACTTGAGGTTGAGAAACAAATTGGTAAAATTGTTAAGACACTTAGATATAATCGCGGCGGTCAATACTTGGACCATGAATTTCTCGGTTACTTAAAATAGAATCAGATTCTCTCATAATGGAATGCTTTTAGAACTTTACAATATAATAAAGTTTTTGGGAGGAGAAATAGTACTTTGTTAGATATGATACTTTCAATGATGAGTCATCCAGTTCTTCTTGTCTCCTTTTAGGGATATATCCTTAAAATTGTTGCTTACCTTCTAAATGGAGTTCCATCCAAATCGATTACAAGACTCCATATGAGATATATAATGGTAGTAGAACAAACATGTGATACCTAAATATTTGTTGATATGATACTTATGTAAAGCATGCAACATCAGATAAGCCTCAAGTAAAGACAAATATGTGCAAATTTATGGAATATTTGAAAAACAGTTTCAGATATTAATTTTACCATCCTCTTGAGTAAAAGGTGTTTGTCTCAAGACATGCTATATTTCTAGAAAGAGAATTTATTCTCAAGGAAACTAATAGGAGTGAGGTACAACTTAAGAAATTCATAATTCATAAATTCACATCCAGATGGAATATGAACCTCAATTTGATGACAATCGAGAGTTTAAGAGACACATAGTCTGCAACGCACTAGTAAAATACGTTGTCCACTCATTGGATTAGATCTACATATTGAAAAGGGAAAAGACAATGTCTTGCTCGTAAATGATGAGCCTACTACTTTTAAAGAAGCAATGTCTCGCATTGATTCTTTAAAATGGAATGAAGTCATAAGATCTAAAATAGAATCTATGTACACTAACCAAGTATGGACTTTGGTGGATGCTCCTAATGGTATTGAACCTATAAGATGCAAGTATGTTTTTAAGAGAAAAATGAGTATAGATAGTAATGTATATATGTAAAAAACAAGGGTAGTGACTAAAGGTTACAAACAAAAATAAGGAGTTTATTTTAATGAAATCTTTTCGCCAATAGTTATACTTTCAGACATAAGGATCTTATTGGCTATAGTCGCATATTATGATTAAGAAATTTAGAAAATGGATGTCAAAACAACATTTCTTAATGGGAATCTACTGAAAGATGCATTAAGAGTTTTGAATCTAAGAGAGTTATTAATCAAGTATGCATGTTGCAAAAGTCTAGTTATGGACTTAAGAAAGCATCATAACGTTAGAACATTTGTTTTGACGAGACAATCAAAGAACTTGATTTTATAAAAAATATGGATGAACCTTGTGTTTATAAGAAGGTAGGTAGAAGTGTAGTCTTTTTCCTGGTGCTATACGTGGATGAGCTGATTAGGAACCACATGCCAATGCTCCAATTTATAAAGATTTGGTTATCTAAGAACTTCTTTATAAAGGATATAGAAGAAGCATTATATATTTAGGGAATAAAAATCTATAAAGATAGATCAAAGAGGTTAATTAGATTATCTCAATCCACATATATAGATAAAGTGCTAAAGAGGTTTTAAATGGAAAATTCCAAAGGGGATTCTTACCCATGTGAATGGGATTTCTCTCTTATAAAGTATGTGTCCTATGACACAAAAAAGAGAGAAATAAAAATAATTGTGTTCCATATACTTCGACAATTAGATCAATCATGTATGCAATGTTATATATCAGAGAAGATGCCTTTTATTCTTTGAGTATAACAAGTAGGTTTCTAGTAAATCCTGGTGAGGGTCACTATACATTTGTGAAAAACTTCTTAAAGTACTTGAGAATAACTAAATATGTTTTCCTGGTTTATGACATATCCTGGTTTATAGAGGAGTTGAATTAAGAGTTTAGGGGTATTCATATACTGGTTTTTAGTTAGATCCAGTTGATGGCAAATCATAGTCACAGTATATCTTCACTTAGAATAGGAGTGTAGTATGTTGGAAAAGTTCCGGATATCCAACCAGTAGATTATATGATCGAGGCAAAATAAATTTCAATGTCAGAGGCAACAAATGAAGCAATTTAGATCAAGAAGTTAATCACCAAACTTGGGGTGGTTCTTAACATTGTTAAGCCAATAGTATTATACTGTTACAATAATGGTGTCATTACACAGGAAAAGGAACCAAGGTCTAATTAATGATATAAACATATACTCAGGAAATTTCACTTGATTAGGGAGATAGTGGGGCAGAAAGACATAGCATTATAGCAAGTTCATATTGAAGAGAATCTTACTAATTGTCTCACTAAGCTATTGTATTATAAGAGATATGATTGATATATAAATGGATAAGGTGTTAGATACGTAAGCGATTGACTATAGTTCAAATGAGAAATTGTTAGTTTATACCTTGCAGCTAATTTGTTAGTTGGAATTTTATGTATGTCATTATTATTTTAACTAATAAAGACATTCTTTATCATTTTTTTGTTAACTATATTTGATGTTTTAATACTAAAGATAAAATCTTTGGAATAATTACTATGTAATTAAAATTATAAAGAGATGATAATTATAAAATTCAATTTGTATTTAGACATGATTCCTAAATTATTCCTAATTGTAGTTTCATTAAGACGAGATATTGATGAAACGGTAAACTAGCACACTTTATGTTTCATTGTAATTAAGAAAATAATTGATCTATTAATTAAAATATGTAGATATTTACATAAATGTGTGCGTGCTTATTAAAAAATAAGTTAACTAAAATGACCTGATTATGAGGATCCTAAAAGAAATATTATTTATGTGTATGTGGATTTTCTCACCATGATGTTTGTATAATTAATCCTTAGATTTGGAATTATCAAAGTATCTCAAGTAGGAATTACTATGTTTTAATGCTACTTATGAGCTATTCTAATTAGGGTTGCTTAATCAGTAGTATTTGGATATATTATGAATCATATGAAGATAGCTGAATAAGTCAATAAAAGATTCATCACTCAAAAATAATTAGAGAGAATTTTTCAATGTTCTTAATAAGTGATGATTTAAAGAGCTCTCTGGCTAAAATGAATTGAGATTTGGAAAAGTGTTTTTAAACATGAATTATAAATCAATTACTAATTAATAAGAATGAATATAATTGAATTTAAAAAGAGTAGATACTATATACATATTTTATGCGTAATTGGAATATTGGATGACGAAAGGATTAAATCATATAACCATACATAGACATGTTAAGTCAAACTAATTTGATATTTCTAATATTTGAGTGGTCATGACATATTGATAGATGTTAATCTTAATCTATGATTATATATTATTTAATTAGAGAATCAAAGATAAATTAAAAAGAGTTTTAATTTATCTAATTCTAATCATGATGTAAAATTATAATTTATAATCATTGTCAATACATTAAGAATCTAACGAGTCTCACATAAAAATAATTTTAAAAAATCAAATTTAATTAAGTTGAACTTAATCATGAAGTTTTAAGAACGTTAAGAATCATATGTAAGATATTTGATCTTGTTAAAATTAAATTAAACTATAATTAGAGTTAATAAAAAATTTTCACTATACATCAAAATCCAATCATACGTATGGCTGTTTGATCTTTTGCCAAGGCTCCAAAAATGTCTACGTTCTTGGATGGTTAAAAAAAGGTCCACATTGGTTTTATAAGAAAAAGCTTAGTTAGTTGATGGTTTCGTCGAGGGACTTGATTGGAGAAAACGATGTGAGAGTTATTCTTGGGTTGGGTAGGAACTGGTACATGCAATTCAGACCCTGATATTTTTATATATGACTTTGTCGTCACTTGGGCGGAAATTTCCTACACTCCTGATTCCAACTTGGACACTTCCAAGAAAGGGAATAAAATCTCGTACTTACTATTTGTCACAACTTGGGAATTGGGATAGGCATCTTATGCCTATTGCTTCCTTTCGGTGAACTTTTGAGCACATCCGGGCCGGATTCAAGTTTTTTTTTCGTGGTGTATTACTTTTTAGGCGAGTTAAGTCGGTACATCTCATTATCGAAGGCTCAACTAATTCTTTACTTATAGGTAAAATTTTGACTGCCGACTGCCTCAAACTCTTACCTGAGGAGCTAACATAGAATTAAATTAAAAATGAAAATTATATTTTACTCACTATATTTATTATTATTATTTCTATTTTGAATTCCTCTGCTCTATCACTCTTCTCTTCTCTGTTATTAAATAACAGATATATTATATCCATAATTCCTGCTTTTAAAAGAGGCAACTATTGGATAAGCGATAACGGGCCCACGTGGCAAAGCCAGTTCTGTATTCTGATGATGTCCTCTCTCTTTTGGCCTCAGCCAGTGGAAGAAAAAGAACACATGCCAAACCCTAACATACACAGCCTCTCACTCACTCCTTGCTCGCATACCATTTCCTCTCGGGCTGCTGATTCCGATCCACTTTTGGATACCCTTTAGGCAGATTAGCCCTTTTATCTCAGTTTCATGTCGGAGTTCATCGAGTTTGATTGGATTATCTGATATCATGGTTTTTGCGATTTGGGAACTGATTGATCTATGGTTATATGTGTAATCGTTACTTGATCATTTTTGGGTGTCTCTGTTTGTTTTCCAGTTGTCGAAGTTTTTGTATTTTGCCATTGTAGATCCAAATCACAGTTGTTTGATGCCGAGTTATTTCCGTCTCTGGATGTAATTCATTAGAATTCACCCTTTATTTTGTATGGAAGAGTGTTGGGAACTCAGTAACCATTGGAACTTGAGTAAAAATATTAATTTTTGTCGTAAAGTTTAGATTTTTATGTGAATGTAGGCGTGGGTTTGATAGAACTTTTGAGAGTAGGAATTGCTGGGTGGACCAAAAATGTCTTTCAAGAGTATATTGCAGGACATGAGAGGTGAGTTTGGGAGTATGTCTAGAAAAGGATTCGATGTCAAGTTTGGATATCCGATGCGGTCGAGGTCGCACAGAGTGGTTCAGGATAGCTCCTTTGTGCCTCTTGATGCCTTTAAGCAGAGCTGTTGGGCTAACATGCCTCCTGAACTTTTGAGGGACGTGCTAATGAGGATTGAGGAGTCAGAGAGTACATGGCCTCCTCGGAAGAATGTTGTTGCTTGTTCTGGAGTCTGCAGAAACTGGAGAGAGATTATGAAAGAAATTGTACAAACTCCGGAAGCTTCAGGAAAGTTGACATTTCCAATCTCCTTAAAGCAGGTTTTACCCCTCGTTGAGCCTTTGAATGTTTGTTTCTACTTCTTTATGCTCTTTATATTACATTGTGTTAGCAATCTGAAACAACTGGATAAGGAATAATAATAGTTATATATTGCACTCAACAGTTACAATATGTGTTGGTGATATGTGGGTTAAAACAACAACTGTATGATGAATACATTGTTTTTTTTTCCTTTTGGTTCTGATTCATTTCTTTGTGAAGTTCATTTCTTGAGCTTATGCTATACTTGTTGCCAACACCAAGTTACTGCTAGCATACGACCTCACTCTTTTGAGACAAACACAATTGAATGTGACCTTTCCATTAAATCTTCGAATAAGGAGAAGAACTCCAGTCATGGTGATGCTTTTTCTTGAGTATAAATCATTGGAGAGCAAAGGGAAACTTCTGCTCTGTGGTAGGCACAATGTTCTTTCTTTATAAGGACGTGCCCTCATAATTCAATGTGGATGAAGAACTCAGTTATTCAGTTGTTCAAGAAAATATTTATTTTGAATGTGAGGGAGGCAGATGATGGGAAGCTTTCCAATTATTATCAAAGAGTTATTGAAGGAAGAGTATGAACCATTGATGCAATGGTGTTAATCTGTGATTTGCATAGTATTGATTTTTAACTCCTGTGTTATGACATTTGATTGGCTTCAAATTTATATAGTAAGGGTATTTTTTTCATTAAATCTAACTCAATTTCCTGTGAGTAATATAAGAATTAGCAAGTCTTAGATATTAATCTTAATGGTGCTATGTGGGTTTGCTGTCAACTTTACTGTAAGTTATGTTGGGTATATTTAGTTTCGGTAAAATTGCTACTTCCGTGAAAGACTTCTTTTTTCTTTGTGTTTGGGAAATTAACTTTCTTAGAAGCATGATAATATACTTCAATTTGCAGATTCTTTGAGGACATGTCTTCCTCCACTTGTGACCAACATTTTCAACTGCAATTACACTCTGGAATCTTGATTGAATCCATTTTAAATTCTTTGATTATATTGTCTTGCAGCCTGGCCCTAGGGACTCCCTTCTTCAATGCTACATCAAGCGAAATCGTAGTAATCAAACGTATTATCTTTACCTAGGCTTAAATCAAGGTGAACAACCTGATGTTCGTTTTCTTCCTTTCCTTTTAATGTTTTCATCTGTTGATGTTACCCCCTCTTTGAAACTGGTGAGATTTGAATTTGGTTTATTTAGGCTTCCTATCATGTCAGTTTCACTGTTCACATTTTGAGATGCTAGTACCCTTATGTTACTCTTTTCATTTTCCTATTCAGGCACTAATTGAAACTAAGTTGTATGTTGGCAGCTTCAACTGATGATGGCAAGTTCCTTCTTGCTGCACGAAGGTGCAGAAGGCCTACTTGCACTGATTATATTATCTCTTTAAACTGTGATGATGCATCAAAGGGGAGGAGCACTTATATTGGAAAGTTGAGGTATATAAAAACAACAGAATGATGCCATGTTTCTATTCTTTTTGTTTTACAAATCTCGCATTAATATTTGGATTTTTCTTATGGTAGATCAAAGTTTTTGGGGACCAAATTTACAATCTATGACGCACAACCTCCAAATGGTGTAGCCAAAGTTACCAAATGTCGGTCTTCTAGGCTAGTTAATATCAAACAAGTTTCACCGAGAATCCCTGCTGGGAACTATCCTGTTGCTCACATCTCGTACGAGTTAAATGTTTTGGGTTCTAGGTAAGAGGGGTATTCTGTTATTTCGGCTTTTCCTCGCTTGCTAGAAAACATAACATTTTAGAGAGAATCATTGATAATTAAAGAATAATAAAAAATAGACTTCTGTACATGACATCCGTCTTTGGATTATATGCCAACTTGTGACACTTTGAAAATCAGGGGTCCAAGGAGAATGCAATGTGTCCTGAATGCCATCCCTGCCTCTTCTGTTGAACCTGGAGGTGTGGCTCCTACGCAGACTGAGTTTCTACATAGCAATTTGGATTCCTTTCCTTCCCTTCCATTCTTTAGATCAAAATCAACTCGTGTTGAGAATTTCCACTCTGGCCCTCTGTCTAATAATAAAGAAGAAATGCTTGTGTTGAAGAACAAAGCACCTAGATGGCATGAACAACTCCAATGCTGGTGTTTGAACTTCAATGGAAGGGTAACGGTGGCTTCAGTTAAAAATTTTCAGCTAGTTGCTTCTGTGGAGAATGGAGTTGCTGGGCAAGAAAATGAGAACATCATTCTTCAGTTTGGAAAAGTGGGTAAAGATGTGTTCACTATGGATTATCAGTATCCAATCTCAGCTTTCCAGGCATTTGCCATTTGCCTCAGTAGCTTTGACACCAAGATTGCTTGTGAATGACTGATGAGTGACAAGTAGGTGCACTTATTTGTGGCTTGAAATCCCCTTTTTAAAGTGTTCTGCTGACAAAGTTTTGCCATTATTGCTGCCATTGTTTATGCTTCTGGAATCTTGTTTTCCACTGTGGCTGACGCCACTTTTTGTTCCTGCGGTTCATTGCAGTGTATTTTGTTTCTTATCATTTTGTTTTTCTGATTTCTACGTTGACAGGTACCACAGTACGATGGAAGTATGTTGGGTAGGCTAGTGTAGCTGCAACATGTTGGTTAATTCTACAACAGAGCCTCTGGGTAGTTGGTTCTTCCTTTTTATGCCATATGCACAGTTCCAGATTTTGGTTGGCCATTTTTTCTTATGTAAATATGACTGCTTGAATTATGAGCAAAATGTACTTGGTTGTGCTGTGGCAGTGGCTGACATAATACATCTCTTGGATGATGATATAGGATTAGACATCTGGACGAAGTTGCCTTTCTAGTTTGCCAATAGGTTTCCGTTGCATTGCCTGTTCTTTCAGTCTTGTGTGTAATGCTAAACATCCATTACTCTTAATGAAATATCTAGGCATTTGCTTGCTAGTTTGCTCTCCATTCAAGAGTACTTGCCTCTTTTCTACACTGCAGCCATATTTAAGCTGGATCGATATTACTAGAGCAACTAATGCTGCCCTTATGATTAACCACTTATTGCAAGACAAAAACAACTTGAGTCAAAAAAGAGTCATCTATATGGATATGACATTTCCCTTAATAAGTCACCTGTTTTTATGGCTAAAGCTTCGTTGAAGTTGTCAACATATGTAGATTCCGCAAATGGTCCTCACGAATGAAGAAATAAGAAGTGAAAAAAGTAGCAAGAAAGTGGAGAGCACGTACAGAAAAAGATAACATAAAAACCTGCCTTTCCCATGAACCCACCAGTTCTGGCACCCTCCACGAGATGGATAAGTCCCCAAGGCCCTGGAGGACTCCCAAATGAGGAAAGGAGTCTCTTGTAATCATAGTTGCAGTTCAATATTGTTATAACTACAGTTCCATCTGAAGTTGTGTTAATCCTACCTACTTTACGTTATGAAACGCTCAGACAGACTTGGACTTTTCAACCATGGACATACACTTTACGGGTTGAGCTAAGGCCTTCACCTTTTAGGCCTACGTTTCCAACTCAAGGCTTCTACATGGAAACCGTTCTATGCCAATTCTTAACCGCAGTTGGCAGTTGCAGACATGGGTTGTTCCTACTTTTATAATGAGCCCTCGTCACCGCTTGTGGGCTAATGTTTAAGGATTGTGTCAAATCCTCATCTCCTGAAGAACAGTATTGTTCCATTCCTGTTGAAGTTAAAAGAATGAAATTTGGCTATTATCATCGGTGAGGCCATGAAATGTAGAATCTGATGTTTTTACCTAATACTTGAAGAATTTGAAGTTTTCAGTTAAGAGAAGATTTTAAAAACTGCTTATATCATCCGTAATTGAAAAATATTTTTATTCTATAAAATTATTAGATAACATCTTATCTTATAGAAATTTATATAAACTGATCATGTAAAATATTTTATATGTCTATTCTAATATGAAATCAGAATTTAGTAAAAAAAATATGTTTTATATCATAAGTATTTTTATCAGTTTAAATAATAAGAGTATTTTTAAAAATATGAATATTCCAAAAAAAAAAAGGTTCGCTCTTTTGGCTTTCCCTCCCCTCCTAGACTGTAAAGCTAAAACAACAGTTGAGATAAGACAAACAAAAACCTGATGGCCACAAGCATAATCCCTGTTCTATGGTAAAAATTACGCACTACTTCATATTTGATGTTTGTGACAGGTGAGGCTCAAGTTGCATGGAAGTAGAAGGCATGGATGAGATGAATGATAGCATGAAAACTCGAAAAGAAAAAGGTGTGAATGTGATTCCTGACACTGTTGCACCCAAAAAGAAGCCATGAAATGAAATGGTCAGTCCAGTAGTAATCAAACTCCATAGTCCATAAACTAAGTGCAACCCCTTTGCAGGACTTGGCCTTTTCACCTCGGACATCAAAATGCCTTGCGTCAGCTTCTCGTGAAGTGAACACAAAAACTGGGCATGACCGAAGCTCGGTTGGTCCCCTCCCCTCCCACCCCCTCTTTGCCAAAATGTTTTTCACCTCTCTTGGACTGGTGGTCCTATACCTATACTGGATTCAACGAAAAAGGAGCTTAATCAATGAATTGAAGCCGTTGGATTTACTCTTCTTTTACATTTTTAAGATTGAATGCAGATGTCGACTGCAATGGCCATCAATGAATCAGAGGAAAAACTTAGACCCATGACATAAACTACTCGAATCCTACACATGCATGCCATTCATAATTCAATCCTTAAGGTTTTCCCCTTTTCTTTTTCCTTCACCAACTAGTGGTCCCTTAGTACTAGATTCTTAGACTCTTAAGTGACTTCAAGCCTTGGTTGTTAAGAGTTAAAATCAGTTATATTGTTATAACCAAATTGAAGGATAAAATCAAAAGAATCTTAATTACCTACAATCATTACAAGTCATCCTAATCCAGAATGATTTGGTAAATCATAAACTGCCCATGCCCACCTAATAATGCAGTCCACTCGCTAGCTCAAGCATGCTCGACCTAAACCTTGTCTTGTAGTGAACTGACTTAATTTTCCAAAGGCTGACCACAGGACCTGATGCTTTCACTTTTTGGAGCCACCAATGTTATGATAAGATTTGTGCTCCCTTCTCACTCGTCTGATGTGCCACTGTCAATTGTACCTTGCCATGTTTAGGTTCTTGAGTGTTTTTATTGAAGCCAAAGATCACTCACACCGTAATACCTTTTTAAGTATATATATTAAACTTAGTTATTCATTAACCCTTCTTTTATGCAAAACGAGTACAAAGAGCTTGGAAAATATTTATATATAATCACGTGTACTTTCTAATTGTGCTTACGAGTTTATTGGTCAGTCCAATTGCACCCGAAATTGCGGTCCGCCGATCAAATTTCACCAGCGTAATCTCAAAATGATACCCATTTTGCCACGTGTACTACTCAGTTTGAATCAGACCCTGGCAACAAATTAGGTAAATTTGCAACATTTAGCTCTTGTGGAGTGGAGTCCAATCGTTCTTCAAATTAATTGCGAATTTCACACGTTGATAATGATGATCACAGCAGCATAGTGTGATCAGAAGCAAAAACTTGTCCAATCACAGTTTTGTAATTATCGCACGTTTACAACAATAATTACTGTGTCATAATAATCGTAAGTAACCATAGTCAACCATTTAGGTTCTGGATTATGGGATTAAGCAACAATCAAAGATGGACACGCAAGGACCAGGAAAAAACAAAAGGTACTGTTTCTCTGTGGTCATTAACTCATTATATCAGGTCTGTTTTAGCTTTTGTAGAGCTTTCCCTTTCTGTTCTTTCTTCTCCTTCTTCTCGGCAAAAACACTCCTGTGTCGTTCACAAGTATAAAGCCGCGCTAAGTTGTAAGACGGATTGAAAGTGAGAGAGAAGAGAAAAGGTAATGTCAAATCGAGATGATTGAACATGCGGGCCGGCACTAGGTGCCAGACTTTCTCGCCACCCTCTATTTCAAGCCAGCTTTCGTTTGTCTCTATAGGCTAGCATCGATTACTCATGTGCTTTAGCTTTTACGGGGTTTTTTTACTTTACCACACCGCCATTTGTTAAAGTTTCTGATCCATTTGTAAAACATATTTATAACTTAATTATTAATGTTATTAATTTATTATCCAAAATTTTAAAAGTTCATAAATGAATTTGCGTAAAAACAGAATATTCTGAAATGGTGCGCCATGTGTGTGTAGGGATACAAATTTTTTTGTATCGATATTGGGTACACTAAGATTCTTTTTCGAGCCCATTTTTATTTGCAGTAGTGATAGATGAACTTACAAAAAATATTCAAGGGATGTATCTTAATGTATATTATTTGTTGATGATATTGTTTTAGTAGATGAGATAAAAAAAAGTGTCAATATTAAGCTAAAATTTTGAAAGAATAAATTAGAGTTGAAAGATTTTAAATTGAGTAGGACTAAGAAGAAGTACTTATAGTGTAACTTTTCAGGGCATAAGGTAACTTCCATTATGGAGGTAAAGATTGTTTTAGAAGTTATTTAACAAAAAGAATTTTTTAATTATCTATGATCTATTATCTAAAATAATGGAGAGATTAATGAAGACACAGTTTGTTATATTAGAACAGAGTAACTTAAATAGAAAAGTGTATCAGGAGTTTCATGTAACAAGAAGAAACCAATCAAACTCAAAGGTAAATATTATCTTTTAGCAATTATGCTGACCATGTTTTATGGGGTGGAGTATTGACCTATCAAACAATTGTATAGACAAAGTTAATGGTGGTAGAGATGAGAATGCTCTGTTAGATATGTAATTTTACTAGAAAAAATAAGGTCAGTAATGTAATGATAAAAGAAAAATTAAAGGTAACTAATATTAGTGAAAAATTAAGAAAGACAAGGGCTAAGTGATTCGGCCATATTAAGAGGAGACATTATAACGCTCAAATTAAAAAAATGTGATAAGATTGTACTTAAAGATTATAATAGGAAAAAAAAAAGAAAGCTCAAGAAGAACTGAAATGAGATAATCAAGAACGACATGATTTTGTCGAAACCTACCAAAAAAATGACCTTCAATAGAAAATTTGGCATACCAACATACGAGCAAATGATGTCACATAGAAATGTCCTTATTTAGCCTAAATATTTAATATGTAGTACTTTCCTTAACTTAAATATTTTCTTATTTAGCATAAATATTTTCTTATAATAACTTTTTTTTATTTTATTAAGTATTTTTATAATTTTTTTATACATGTTTATTTTATTCTTATTATATTTTTGTCTATTTTATTTTTAATTATTATTACTTTTTTATATGTATATTTATATTAAAGTAAAGGTACATACTTCCAAATACGGGATACTAATTGATTATAACCATAACCAAAAACATAACTTCAGCTGTTTTTTCTTCAATTGGTAGATTCATGGTAGACTTGATAGAGAATTGATTAAACCTATGTTCTAAGACTTAATGAAATCAATTAACGTGCTTTCTTAAATAGTTATCCAGTTTCGTTTGAAGTGATTGATCGTCACGAGAACAGATAAAAGTCTCCTAACAGCTTATGAATACTGGTGACATGACCACGCACACTGAAAGAAGATAAGAAGTGAAGATCAAATTGTCTGTATTAAGAACAATCTCCTTCCAACTCACACGTTACATCACACAGAAAAGTTCGCTCTCTCTCTCTCTCTCTTGTCTTTTTAGGGTATTAAAAACGTGCCTTTAGAAGTAAATATTGTTTTGCTATAATTAATTATCAAATAAGATCGAGAAGTAGAAACCTTCACCCTTACAAGATTCTGTTAGTGTATGAAATTTCTTCAAACCGGAGCAGGTTTAAACCTAATTTATACTAAAACGTTTTCTTTGATTAAAATAATACTGAGTCGCATGATTAGTTTGTCCTAACTCTTACCAGTTCTCACCTAACTTTGGACAAAAGAGAAGACCAATGCTAAAAACACTTCAAGGAAAGAGCTCTAATCCAATTTCTAAAGTGTTACGAGGCAGGAAAATATGGGATCGTGCAATGCTTAATCCTATATATGAATTAGGTTTTCTAATATAGGGTACGTGTGTCCTTCACAAAAAGAAAAAAGGAAGGCTTCCTTTAGTTGTTCTTTGTAGCTTAATGTACATATCCTTTTCTTCAAAGTTGGTGCAACCTCTTGCTAGCTAATTATTAATGAATAACATTATTTATTTTTTATTATCCTATCATTTTGTGCGTTAGTCAACAAAATCATATAGTGCGGAAATGGGAAATTGCGAAATAATCTTATTTAATTAAGTTTCAAAGATAGTGGACTCTTTATATTTTTAAATACATTAACTTAGTGTATCACTGAAGATGACTTGAAAAATGAAAAAGGTATTTAATACAATATAATTCATGTGTTTGAACACTAAGAAAATTCAAAGAAGAAGGATCAATATGAAATAGAAACTTAAGCTCAAATGTCTTACATTTTTATAAAAATAAATAAAGGAACTGTAACAAGTAACGATATCTTAGTTACGTATCCCGGATCGAACGTGAAAGGGCAAGAAATAAAAAAATGCAAAAAATACCTAATTTCGGTTCTACAATTTCAAAGGAGCTTTTCAAAGTCAAAATGAGCACGAATTCACCGCTGTCTTCACAAGAACTCCTCACCGAAATGCGGTCAACGTCTTTCTATAGTTTTCTCAAAACATAAGCTCTCTTAACAGGTCAGAGAATCCTTATGCTTACGATTGATATGAGCAACTGTAAAAGACCTTAACCTTTATATATAGCTTCCATATCGGGTTTTCCCAGCACAGACCCGATATGGGGTCATTTATTGAGCTGCTTTATTATCTTTATCCGTATCAAATTACGTAACTTAACTGATAATTTATTTAAAAAATCAAAAAATGCAATTAAATATTGTCCAACTTTATGGAAAATTACAAAAATGTCTAATAATCTCCCCCTTGAACAATACTTAATTCTAGTGTTGACTATAGTTTAAAAACTCGGTTAAGTCACGCTACTATATTAGTCGATTAGGTTTTAAAAACAAAACATTTGATCCAAAGATAACGAAAGTCCATCATTTCGTCCTGCAAGGCTTTTGATACCGAAAAGTATCAAATGCATGTATTATGTGCAACACAGATCTAATACAATCACGTATACCTAGTATCTCACTAACGTGAATGAGAAAATAGAGTGTGGCAAATTAGGATGATACCTTTATGATCTAATTTATATCATCTTCGTTTGCAGGTCTCGATTTCTTCAACTTTATGCTAAACTGTATTAGAGAAATCTTGTTTTCTCTCACTGAATGCTAAACAACATTAGAGAAAACAAGTTTCCTCTCACCAAATGTTAAACTGCATTAGAGAAAACTTTTATATTCTCCAACTAAATGCTAAACTACATTAGAGAACTTTTATGGGATTAAAAACTTATATCCCCCTATGTCATGTCAAACTTCATGGATATCCGTATAAAATTGCATGCGTCTAAATGACATAAGCACAAGGTCAATCTATATATATGCCCAATGACCTTTAAATGCTTAAGATCGACACAAATCTTAAGACTTTTATATGTATTATAACAGTATACGATAACACATATTACGAAGGATAATCGATGATTGTCTTTATTGATGAACCACCATACCGTCATAATACATTAAATGTATAAATGTACATGGAGCAAACATAACGATCCCCTAACTAACAGTATCTAAGGACGTCAAAACACCGATACTGTATACTTGTGTCACAAACACAAGTGCGCGAAGTCCTTTAGTTAAAGGATCGACTATCATTTCCTTAGTCCTTAAATGCTCAAACCTTAATGTCACCTTTTTGTATCAACATGTTTATGGCTAAATAATTGACCTTTAAATTCTAAAACCCTGTGATATTCTTTGTTGTTATTAAACAACACAACAAGAAGATTACCACTGCACAACTAAATGGGTCTAGCCACTGAATCAATCACAGACAACTCAAAAATCAAGTTTCTGAGTTAAACTGTCAATGAAGCAGCCCTATACCATGCATTTTGCATACATGATCGAGGAAGCTACCCGTGTCTACTTGGCATTCTTCCACGACATTGTACCATATGAAACTTAAAACATGTAACCTTAAGTGAACTTTTGATTATCCGGACATATAGCTAAATTTGAATTCCTTACGTGGTTTAGTCTGCTGACTGTGCTATATGTCAACATATAATCCTTAGTTCCTTTAAGTATCTCAACACTTGTTAGACTGCATTCTAATGGTCTACACCTAGATTAACCAAATATTGACTAAACAATCAAATAGTAAATGCAGTGTCTTGCCTAGTACATAGCCAAGTATACATTAGTTTATCAATTGTACTAGTATACGGAACATTTTTCATAACCTCTCTCTTTACTTTATTCTTTTGATACTGTGCCAAAGATTATCTCTCACTATGATAGATAGGTGCTACGACAGGTTTACTGTTAACCGTATTAAACCTTTTTAATACACACTCAATGTATGCACTATGTGAGAGGCCTGATGAGTGTTGAGATCTGTCTAGGTGAATCTGAATACTTAGGACAAAAGATGCTACGTAAGGTCCTTCATGTCAAAGTTCTTGACCAAAAGTTACTTAACCTTATACAACATGGTTAAGTAAGTTGACGTGAGTAATATATCATCCACATGCAGTAATATGAAGATAATTTTGCTTCCCTTGACCTCACAGTATAAGCATCTTTTAACTTTATTTTTCATGAAGTCGAAAGATGTCATAACCTCATCAACTGTAATGTATCACTTTCAGAAGGTTTGATGTAAACCATATATTGATCTGTATAACACGCAAATTATGTCAGTTCCATTTGAATCCTGAAATCCTTCAAGTTGTACCATATATACCTCTTCATAAAGGCCTTTACTCAGAAAAGTAGTTTTGACAGTCATTTGATCTAACTCTATATCATCATAAGTTACAATTGCCTTAATCACTCAAAATGTATCATACGAGGATACGAGAGAAAAGGTAACATAAAGTCAACCTTTCTCCCTAAGTGAACCATTAGGCAACTAAGCGAGCCCATAAATCGCTGAACTTTATCCCGAAATCCTTTCGGTCTAATCTTCATTTACAACTGATGAGTTTGCAGTTCCGCTATAAATCAACTAGCTCACAAACCTTACTATGCTTCGTGGATTGCATCTCATCATCCATTGCATCCCACCATACATCCGCATTGGGTCCAGAAACAACTTCTGTAAAACTAACTAGATTCGAAACATGTCTAATATCATAGTCATGTACACTTGATAGACTATGTAATCAGATGGGATAGCAGGTCGTCTCACTTTGGTGGATGTACCTAACTGTATTAGATCTTGTACCTCTAGGAACTATTATGTGTATAGGTATGGATTCATGTTCCTATAAAAGCACGATAAAGAGATCTACTGGATCTAATTGTATGATTAGCGGGTACATGATAACTGTAGTATCTGCCCTGCTATCATCCGAAGGGTCAAAGAGCCCACCATCATCATAGACATTGTATTCCAGAAACTTAGTTGTTTGTTATTCCCCTATTATGGTCCCACCTTTTATACAATAAAAGCTTTAGCCTTAAAATAGTTGAGATATCTTACTAAATAGCAATGAGCGGAACAAGCTTACAATCTTTCTTTATAAAGATTATACTACCTCAGTAAGGCAGCCCCATACACAAATGTGTGCAAGGTTGACTTTTCAAATTTCAAGATAATCAGGTATAATAGCCCTGTTCAGCATCGACTTCTTCAAGTCTTTTAGGGTACAGTTATGCCTTTCGGCAACATACTATTTTGCTCAGAATTACTCGGCATAGTGAATTAAGTCACTATTCCAACTGATTCTAAATATCTGACAAACGAATTTTTTTAAAGTTTTGAAACACCATGTTTGCCATGATATTCTCCTCCATGCTCAAATCTAACTATCTTGATGAATTTTTCTAATTGGTTCTCAACCTTCAGTCTTTAAGCAAGAACACATAACTGTAATTGGAATAATCTTGAACAAATGTCAGAATACATTTAGAATTGCACAATGCAACTGTATAAGGTCTATCGATATCTTTGTGTATCAGACTCAACAAGTCAAAAGCATGAGTTGGCCTCAATATTCTTATTAGTCAACTTACCCCCGCAACAGTCAGCACATGTTCCCAGATCATCATAATCTAGAATTGAGAAATGATTTCCTTAAACAATCTCTCAACCCTAGCTTTAGAAATGGGCTTAAAATTTTATGTTACACCATGTATGACTTCTCATTCGTCAGGGTTCTTCATTTCATAACTTGTTCACCAAGATACGAAGAAGCATATATCTAATTCGGGGTAAGACACATTCTATACAAACCATATGATAAGAAAGTTGCACCATTATATTTTGCATTAAACAACAACTGTACAACATAAGCATTAAATACAAAACATTAACTCACATATAAAATGTGTCATATAAAACCCAAATGAACTTTACTACAAGGTCCAATATATATTCCCCATAGATATTACTTCTACTTCTTCATTGCTGTGAACCATCAGTTTCTCCTTCCTTTTATTTGTCTTTATCTTGGATATGAACCCCTGTATCGTAGAAACACCTTGATTAGATGCTCCACTATATAGTCACCAAATACTTAATGCGACTAACACAAATTAAATTTATAAATTAATAACCCAAGGAGTTACCTGATGGTCTCAGTTTTTCCTTTTAGACCTTATATTGCTGGCTTCTTTAAGTCATGCGGACCTTTATTAGCACCGAATTGACCGGAATTAGCATGTGGAGAAGATTTAAACTTTCTATCTTTAAACTTAGAGGGCTTCATCTTTGCCTTTCTTTTAGTTGCTTTGAGGGCTGTAGCAATAGCAAACTTGAGTTTCTCCTCCTCAGTAACACAATGGGTTGTCAAAGTGTTGAAGTCCCATTCCTCATCCAACGAGTAATATGTCATCACCAGATTACTAAACTCTATAGGGAGTGTGTTCAGAGTCTAATGAACAATGAAGACATCAGGAAGAGGAATATTTAGCATCTTCAGTCAACTGTGAAGATGAATCATTCTTGATCCATTACTCCCCCTTCTCTCTATACCTCATGGAGAATAATTCTTTCATTAAGGCACTTGTCTCAACATTGGGTGAGACTGTGTACCTTTGGGAGACATTACCAAGAAACTCCTTCACTATATTTGTGTCCGAAAGTCCACTCAGCAGATGGTCAGGTATGAATCTCTTAATGGTCATTA
>JANKOE010000009.1:33266790-33278940 GCA_026284465.1 Erythroxylum citrifolium | reverse complement strand
CGGGAAAGTCCCGGGAACAAAAATTTTTGTTTTCCGCTGCCTGGACATGTGATGTCTGTCCCGGGATTTTCCTACAAGCCGACCAGCCAAAGATAAGCCTTCAGCCTTCCAACCAGATAGCCGAGCTTGGACCTTCTGCAGAATATGAGAGTAGGTGGCTTTGGAGATCCGTTGATGGAGGATAGGAACCCCCAAGTACATGCCGAGGTCCTTCGTGGGAACAAACCCCGACATCCGAGCTAGCTGACTCCACACAGAAGGGGGCACATTTGGAGAAAAGAAGATTTTCATTTTGTGAACACTCAAGCGCTGACTAGATGCAGAACAAAACAGCTCCATGCAAGCCAGCATTTCCTGCATTTGTCCCTCTGACGCCTCGCCAAACAAAATCATATCATCAGCAAAACAGAGGTGAAAGATTCGGGGACCCGTTCTGCCAACCCGAAAGGCCTGCCACCGACCAGCACCCACCCTCGCCTCAATTAATTGAGAAAGACATTCCAGGCATAAAACGAAGATATAAGGGGACAAGGGGTCACCCTGTCTGATGCCCCTACTAGGGCGAAACTCTGGGGAAGGCTGGCCATTCCACAGAATCTGCATCGTCGCCGATTGAATACAACTCAGAATCAAGATGATCATAGGAAGAGGAAATCCAGCATCATGAAGTGTATCCCGAATAAAACTCCAGCTTAAACGATCATAGGCCTTTTCAAGATCAACCTTGATAGCCATATATCCCCGTTTACCACGCAATTGGTGCATGGAGTGAATAATTTCTTGCACAACAATAATATTATCAAAGATCTGTCGTCCGGGGACAAAGCTACTTTGAAACGGACTGATAAGGGCAGGAAGGCTGGCTTTCAAGCGTTGGACAATGATTTTCGCGAGTAACTTGTAACTTACATTGCACAAACCGATAGGCCGGTACTGGGAGACCTGGTCAGGATGCTCAACTTTTGGGATCAAGGTAATATAAGTGCTATTAAATCCTTGGATGAGAGAAGGATTGACAAAGGCCCTCTGGACCAGGTTGATCACACTAGGACTAATGAGATTCCAATGAGCTTGATAGAAGTGGACGTGAAACCCATCCGGACCCGGAGCCTTATGTGCGCCCATCTGGAACAGGGAGCGAGTAATTTCAGTGGGCATCACTTCCCGGCACATAGCGTTCCAAGTGGTATGCGAAACTCGCGAAACACAGCCACTAAGGAGAAAAGTGGGACGGTGCTCCACATCTTCAGGAAAAAGAGATTGATAAAAGTCCACAACACACTGTTGTAAAGCGGACGGCTCGACAATCCAACAGCCAGTGGAGTCACGAAGAGCCTCAATTCGGTTACGCTTCCGACGGATCATCGTAAAGGCATGGAAAAATCGAGTATTGCGGTCACCCAAATAGAGCCAGTCAGTCTGTGATTTCTGAAACCAGAACAAATCTTCTTGGCGGGAAGTAAGACAGTAGTCAGCCTGGAGCTGGCGTTCCAGGCGTAATAAGAACTCGTTACGTCTCTCCATAAGAGCACGTTGGACACCACCAATATGTGCAGAAGGCGTTGCTTCCTGCGAACGATATAGCCAAAGACGTCTTTATTCCAGGCTCGGAGAGACATTTGCCAATGGGACAACATATGAGGTAAAAACTCTGAATTATCCCAATGAGTTGAAAGGAGAGTCCGAAAATTCGGATGAGTCATCCAGGCCAGCTCAAAACGGAACGGGCGCGGACCACCCAGCGGAAGCGGTGGTGGTTCGATGCTGACAAGAATAGGATGGTGATCAGAGCGTAGACGGGGAAGATGACGGACAGAAGTCGAGGGAAAGGCAGAAATCCAATCCAGATTACCAAACGCTCTGTCTAACCGTTCGAAGACCCGACCATACCTGTGACAATCATACCCCCGCCAAGTATATTTGGGGCCACTGAAACCAAGATCCACTAGGTGGCAAGAAGAGACCCACTGTTGGAATCTCTGACACCGGCTAAAGTCAAAAGGGGCACCGCCCCACTTTTCCTCTAGACCCAACATCTCATTGAAATCCCCCGCAAGAAGCCAAGGGCCAGAGATCAAACCTGCAAGGTCCGAGAGAAAGCAAAATAACTCAGTCTTAAGAGTTGGAGTAGGGTGGATATAGACAAAAGTACAAAACCAAGTAGTCCCATCCCGGCGAGAAACTTTGGTATGAATGAAGCCCCGACCACTCCGGACCACAGTAACCAGATCCTGAGAAGGCTTCCATAACAACCATAAACTGCCAGAAAAGCCTTGCGCATCCACCCAATATATATTTGAAAATCCCAGCATCCGAGAATCCCGGGAAGCTTGAGATCCACTAATTTTGGGTTCAATAAGTATAACAGCATCAACCTTATTAATACGGACTAGGTCCTTCAGAATAGCTCGAAATTCTAATGAAGCGGCATCTCGACAATTCCAATAGATGAACTTAATCATGGGGAAGCGCTGATGAGGACCACGCTAAAGCGCGGGAAAAGGATCAGATGCAACAACTGCAGCACCAGCCCCAGCAGGGTCAACCCGGACAACTTTCGGGGAAACTTGGGTTTCAGGGACGTAGGGTAACTCCCGAGAATCAGTCCCATTGGAATCGAGCAGAGCATCATGGGTCTCTTTAGACATCAACCCCGGGGGGTCTGGGGGTTAGGGCGGAACCAGACGGCGGGGGTGGCGGGGGGAAACAGCAGTGTCTATAGGAACAGGAAGTTCCGAGGTCGGTGACTATTCATCCACTTGCATGGCCTGGGCACTAGGAACAGACAGCCCAGCCTTGTCCCTGGGCGAAAGAGGAAAGGGGGTAGTCGGCACCTGGACGTGAGAAGACCGTTGCATGGGTTGCATGCATGGCACAGTAGACGAGAGCTGCAGGCCAGGGTGTCCGGCCTCATTAATGACATGAAAGGGCAGGTCATGGGAAGGCCCCACGGGGTCCGACACAAGAGGTATGGGAGTTGTTGTTGGGCATGGGACTACTGGGCCAGGCATGGGACGCCCACTGGTAGGTGCAGAATAGTGGGCCCCACTTCGTCCTCCCCTCGAAAGGTGGCGGACATGGGTCTGAGATGAGAGACAATCTCGAGCCAGTAAATCTGTAGCAGAGGGAAAAGTGTCTGAAGTTGGAACAGCTACCGTCAGAGGGCTGAATCGAGAACCCAAGGGGGCCTTGTCCTTGGCAACAGTACCTATCTTATCACTAGCCTCCACAACAGCAGTGTGATCATTAGCTGTATCGCCTCGAGTGGAGGAGTTGTCTCGATTTGCAGGATTGCGGAAACGACCATGCCTGGGTTTCTGGACCAGCATCCAGGAACCATAACTCTCCACAATTTCAGGCCGGATGACAGGGGTCACCAGTGGTGGTGGAACCGCCATTGGCGCAGGGGCCGGGACAGCAGTATTCTCCTGGGAAGCCATCACCGGCGGTGCATTTGGACAAGCTTCCCGACGATGGCCATAGGTGCCACACCCAAAGCAGACAAGATGTAAACCTTCATATTCGACTTTCCAAATTTTGCGCTTCAAGCGAAACTTAGAAATCAAGGGCTTGCACAGATCGACCTCTACGCTGATCCGGGCATACTTCACTCGAGAACTAGCCTCAGTACTGCCGTCCACTCGCATGGTCTTACCAAGTTTATTCCCAATGCGTGTGAGAATGAGGCTATCATAATATTCAACAGGTAAGTGAGGAATACGGACCCAAACTGTAGCTTTGTTAATAGCAACCGCAAAGGGGTCGAAATTTGGTCTCCATTTCATCACGGTTAAGATGTGATCTGCCACCAGCCATGGGCCACCCTCCAAAACCACATGATAATCCTCCAAGCAGTTGAACTTAACCAAATAAAAATCATTCCCCATGTCAGCCAACACCACGTCACATTGGAGACGCCACTGCTTTTTCAGAGAGGTCACCAAAAAACGATAGCCAATACGTCGCCCTAAAACCTTGACGATGAGCGAGCTAGACCACACACGACGAATACGGATTTTATCGGTCACGGTAAGGTGCATAGTAGGGCATTCAGGATCATCGGAGTCCTCAGGATCGGAGTCTTCCTCTGAGACAACCTCACAAGGCTCCTCCTCCGGCAAATGCACAACAGAAACGAAGCCCTAGACAGAATCCCGATACGAAACTTTACGCTGCGAGTCATCTCTGGGTTCCGGAGCCCCCTCTAGGATGTCCGTAGCCGAAGAACCCTCATCAGCACTCTTAACCTTTTTACTACTCCGGAGAAGGTTATCAGCCTCCTCTGCTGAAATCTCACCAGAATCGGAAGCAACGCTATCGGCAATCGCTTTCGACATATTGTTGTTATGGTTGTCTCTTTTTCGCATTTATTCAGCTTAATAGTTTTCTATTCCTGCTTCTGCTCAACTTATCATGTCAACATACTGTGAACCCTCTGTGGATGTTATGTTTAGTTCCAGTCCAAGGCTAGCCCCATCGCGCTTCTAGTTTGTCCCTGACTGGCCATAAGCATTTCCTTAATATGGCAAAAGGTCTGCGGATCAAGGTTTGAGTTCTTGAAGAATTTGGCACTCTTTTTTCTTCATATTCCATACACACTACAACTATATGCAATTTTAAATTATCTGTGATCACTTTTACTCAATTAGTGTGGCTGCAAATTCTACGGCACTATATTTCTCCAATCATTATTTTGACAGCGGTGATTACTTGGGAGCCTAAATTTTCGTCTACGGAGTTGTTTAAAAAATAAATGATTGACTAAAAGTTAGTTTTTTTTTTACCATTTTAAAAAATTATTGATGTGTTTGGTGAATAACTTATTGGTTAGCTCATTTAACCCCAATAACCCATGTTTATTTTTAAGGTCTAGGAACATAGACCTTCTTCCCATCATATGTCGCGAGCATCCACTGTCTAAGTACTATTGGTGCTGGTTGCTTTTTCCAAGGAAGGAGATCTGCAATAGATATTATGTCCTTTTTAGGTACCCAGATTTTCTTAGGTCCTTTGGGGTTAGTCTTACAATTATTCATCGAATAATAATAACAAGATTGTTTCTTTTTGTTTCTATAAGGAACAAAACGCTTATTATGACGAACATTGCTATTAGTAAACCCTAAACCACTCTTATCATTAAGGTATCTATATCTTCCAATCACGTCGTTCATCTTTTTTGTACTTTCAGTAAAGGTTGATAAATCTGCTGAAAGAGTATTAATCATTTGTTTCAACTGACTAATTTTCTCAGATCTATCTACAGCTACTTTCTTTTTTATATCGTCTACTTGTTTCTTAAGATAGATGTTTTCTTTTTCTAACACTTTCGTGTTCTTCAAGTTTTTAAAAAATTTTCCTTTTTAAAGCTCTATTGCTTTAATATAGCATGTGAATCTTCTAATAATTCTAAATATGCCTCTTGAAGTTCATTAAAATTATAAGTTACCTTGTCGTCGCTTTCTTTTTCAGTTACTAAGCATATATTTGCTTGTACTGATGCTTCTGAATCGGAATCAGATTCAGAAAAATCCAAATCTTCCCAAGTTGCCATCGTGCTCTTTTTGTTTTCTTTACTTTTCTTCTGTTTTCTTTTGAGCAACGGACATTCAAACTTGTAGTGTCCTGGTTTGTTTAACTCATAGCAAATGATAGAGGTTTTCTCATTCTTAACTTCGTCTTTGCTATTTTTCTTAAAAGAAAAGTCTTTACTTCCCTTTGCTTTCTTTTTCCACATCCTCCTAATCTTTCTCGAAATGAAGGATAGTTCATCATCATCTTCACTTGAATCTTGATCAAATTCACTGGCATTATTATTCTTGATTTCTTCAATCTTTAATGCTTTTGACGATGACCTTCTATTCCTCTGGATCTTTTGATTCTTTTGACCAGCCTTTAATGCTATAGATTTGTCTCTTCTAGGTTTATCTTCTACATCAAGCTCTACTTCATGTATCTTCAAAGAACCAAGAAATTCATCTAGCTTCAATCTGCTTAAGCCCTTAGCTTCTTGTATTGCTATAACTTTGGGTCTCCATCTTTTAGGTAGACTTTTGAGAATCTTTCTGACATGGTCTTGATTATAGTAAATTCTCCCAAGAGCTTTAAGTCCATTAACGATAGTTTGAAATCGTCCAAACATCTGATCAATAGACTCATCCTCTTTGATCCTGAACAGCTTATACTAATGTACAAGAATACTGATCTTGGACTCTTTCACCTGATTTGTGCCTTCATATGCGATGGACAAAGTGTCCCACATCTCCTTTGCAGTTTCGCATCCATTAACTTTATCATATTCACTTCTGCTTAGAGCATAACTCAGAAAGAAATTGGCCTTTGAGTTTAATTGAAATCGAGCTTTTTGATCGGCTGACTATCTGATACGAGAAATGATATTGCCTTCATCGTCTACTAGTATGTATGGTCCATTCTCGATAATATCCTAAAGATCAATATGTGTGGATTCTATAAAGAGTCGCATCCTGTCCTTCCAATAATAATAATCCTCACCATTAAATACAGGAGGTCTTGTGACCGAGGCACCTTTAGCTATAAAAACATGTGATTCAACCATGGATCTTTGTCCTCACTTTGTAAAGGTGGTTCTTGGTACCAACTAAAGTAATTCACTTGTTAATATAGGAATCACATAAAGTATACAAAATACACAAGAAGAGGGGTTGAATTGTGTAATCTTTTCTAGACTACAAATCTTTTGATATTTCTTGAAAAACTTTTTCAACTATCAGATGAATACTAAAGACACTTTGCTAAAGTTGATATGTATTTGAATCACAAGTAATTTTTGTCTAATAACAAGAAAAATAAACTGTAGAGTTAGAGAATAAACGCCGCGATTTTATACTGGTTCATCCCAAACCTTGGGCTACGTCCAGTTTTCAGAGTTTGTCTGAGATTTCACTATACGCTTCTTCAGGTCTCTTTCACAAAATATTCTTTTTACTATGTTAGCCTCTCCAGGCTTTAACCTTTTCTTTCTCTCACTAGAAAGATGTTGTGAGCTTTTCGTTACAATAGTATTTTCTCTCTTGTTTTACACTTTGAATACAGAATTTCTCTAAGTAATACAACAACTAGTTTTTTCTTAGTCTTTGACTAGGACTAGTATTTATAGCCTAAGTCTCCAACTGCATCTTAAAAAAACTGCTTCTTGTTTCTTCTAGAAACTGTTATTTAGTTGAGTTCTGTAACTAACTCTAACTAACTAACTGTCTGACGTTCCAGCGTATCTTCTATTTTGTATCGTCTGATTTTTGTCGCTTTGTCTATGTTTTTGCTTCTTCTATGATGACGTGTCATCTGTGTTTTGCTTCTTTTGTGTTTTACTTCGCCTGTTTTTTTGCTTCTTCTGTGATGACATGTCATCTGTGTTTTGCTTATTCTTTGTTTTGCTTCGCCTATGTTTTTCTTCTTTTGTGATGACGTGTCGTCTGTGTTTTCCTTCGTCTGTGTTTTTGCTTCTTCTGTGATGATGTGTCATCTGTGTTTTGCTTCGTCTGTGTTTTTTGTGTTACTTACATTTTTCTGCACACTTAACAAACTTATCAAAACAAATCATTTATTTATAAAATTATTATTATTTGATTGTCACCAAAATTAATAGAAGTGAAGTCTTCTTGACTTAACACCAATGATTTTCAGGATATCATTAACAAGCTAACCACCATGAAAAACATTATTGATGATGAGTTATAAGCTTTGTTCTTGTTGAGTTCCCTATCAGATAGTTGGAAAACTTTGGTTATGACTATCATCAGTAACTTTGCTTTAGATGGTATATTTTCTTTAAATATGATGAAAGAGAGCATGTTCAATAAAGAGATTAAGAGGAAGGAGATCAGTGCCGACAACAAACATGCTCTTGTGATAGAGAATAGAGGAAGAAGCAAGAATAGAGGTTCCAAAGGACAAGTCTAAGAACATGTCCAAGTTTAAAGATAACAAAGAGACTAAGAAATGTCATTATTGTACTAAACCTGCACATATAAAGAAGTTCTGCTATAAGTGGAAGAGAGACTAGAAGAACCAAGACAACTGGGTGGAGACGACATTATAACACTACAACAATAGCATCAAGAACATATGATAAGATGTTGAATTTTATGAATAGTTAGTGTCTCCACATTAGTCATTTAGATTCTGAGTGGCTTGTTCATATAGTGGCTTCCTAAAATTGTGTTCCAAAGATGGAAAACATCACCAATTATAGGAGTGAAGTGTAAAGATGAGAAATCAGAGCTCTGCTAATATAAGAGTGAAAGTGTAAAGATGAGAAATCAGAGCTCTACTAACATTTTCAGTATGGGTGACATTCAAGTTAAGAACGATATTAGGTGCATATTGACCTTTAGAGGAGTATGATATATTCCTGACTTATGGCTTAATTTATTGTCTACAAATATGCTTAACCAAGAAGGATACTGGTATACGTTTAAGGATAATAAGTGGAAGCCGTCTAAAAAAGAATTAATTGCTCGTGGTGGATTGTATTGCACTTTATACAAGACACACTTGGAGGTATATATTGGAGATTGCATGTCATTAAGAAGAATACTTCTCCAAACTTGTGGCGTTGAAGATTAAGACATATTAGTGAGAAGGGGAACAAATTACTAGTTGACAAGTCACTTATCCCTAAGAAAACTATCGTTTGTCTCAATCCATATGATCATTTTGTGACCCTAAAGTAGCATCGAGTGTCTTTCCATAAAAAGTTTATTAGGAGAAAGACTAAGTCAAAGTTAATGCATTTCGATGTTTTCAGTTCCATTGAGGAGGATTTCTTAGGTGGTAATAAATAATTTGTTACTTTTATTGATGATGTTATTCACAAGATTTGGGTCTTCATATTGGAAACAAAAGGCCAAGTATTTGATACCTTTAGGAGATTCATGCCATGGTGGAGAGGGAGATGCAGAGAAAGTTAAAATGTCTTTAAATTGACAATAAAGGCGAGTACACCTCTTATAAGTTTGAGGACCATTGTGTGAGACGTGGTATAAGACATGAGAAGATATAACCTGGTACTCCATAACATAATGGTGTTACAGAGAGGATGAATATAACCATTGTAGAGAAGGTTTGATGCATGCTCCGAAAGTCTAATCTACCAAAATCCTTTTGGGCTGAGGTAGTACGAACCATAGTATATGTGATCAACAAAAGTCCTTTAATCCCTTTGGATCTTTATATTCCCGAGAGAGTATGGAAAGGGGAGAATTTGACTTATACATGTATGAGGATATTTAAAAGCAAAGCTTTTAAGCATATGTCAAAAGAGTAAAGATTGTAACTTGAATTCGAAAACAAATCCTTGTATATTTGTTCGACATGGTGACGAGGAGTTTGGCTATAGGCTCTACAACCCCAAAAAGAACAAGGTTGCTAAAAGTATGGATATAGCCTTTTACAAGCATAAAATGGAAGTAGGTCTAATCAGAGAAGACAATATTACTTTTAGCAATTTATCTTTCAGTATAGCAAATTCTTCCCTTATTTATATTTCCAATGAACGATCTATAGGTGAAAGAAGGCAAAGGATATGAGCTAATATAGGGTGATAATAACTAGATGTAATCTAATAGGGGTGAGCCACATGAACCACATCCAGTAGATAATGTAGGAGAAGTCTATGAGCATCGTATGTAAAAAAAGCAACATGCTTAAATGTTGGAAGATGTCTAACTTCAAAGGTCAACTAGAGAGAAGAAGCTTTCAATAAGATAAACTAGTTTAGAATATCTCCTGGCTATCGTTAAGGGAAAGCCAGAGAATTTTCAAGAAGCTTAGTCATTGAAAAAAAGACTCTTGGCTTAAGGCAATATAAGAGGAGATGGATTTGTTGAAGAAAAATAAAACCTATGAGTTAGTAAAGCTTCCAAAAAGTAAGAGGGCAATTAAGATGATGTCTATGCATAATGTTTTATGTTTAATTGCGAGTATAAATTTGGAACTTGAATAGCTTGATGTGAAAACTACCTTCTTACATGGCAATTTAGATGAGCAGATATATATTGAGTTGTTGGAAGGGTTCAAAGTAAAATGAAAAGATGACTTTGTGTGCAAGTATAAGAAGAGTCTTTATGTGCTCAAATAGGTACCAAGACAATGGATAAGAAGTTTAACTTGTTTATGACAAGTAATGGTTATAAGTGAACATTAACTGATATTTGCATGTACTTTAGAAAATTTCTTGGTGGTAACTTCATTATTCTTCTCTTGTATATGGATGATATGTTGATAGTAGGGCAAGATTTTAGCATGTTGTACAGGTTAAAGGAGGACTTGTTCAAGTCCTTTAATATGAAATATTTGGGTCCTATAAAACAAATATTGTTAATGGAGATTATTTGTGATAAGAAGGTTGGAAAGTTGTGGTTGTCATGAGAAAGATATATTAAATGGGTGCTTAAGAGTTTCAATATGAAGAATGTCAAGTTTGTTAGTATGCTAATAGTAACTCATTTTAAGTTGAGCAAGTAAGCTTATCCTACCAGTAAAAAGGAGAAAGATATTATATCCTGCATTCCGTATACCTCTATTATTAACTCTTTGATGCATGCCATAGTGTGCGTTAGATTAGATATTGCACATGCAATTGGGTTAGTGACAAAATTTTTATCCAATCCAAAAAAAGGTACAACAGGAAGAAGTAAAGTAGATCTTCAAGTATTTGTAGGCACAGGACATCAATTGTACACAATCTTTTCTTTTTCATTTTACAAATAAGTTGTTTCCTTGATTTGAACCTGTGACCAACCTGTGACCTTTTGGTTACAAAGTAATAACCTTACTAGCTAGCTATTTTCGTGGATAAAAAAGAATGAAGATTAGGAAGATTTCAGGCATAAACTAATGATTGGAAGCTATGTTAAGTCAATTATAATGCATTTAAATTAGACTTAAATTTGGTTGATTTGTGAAATTGTGTTTATAAATTAATGGAATTATTTGTTAAATGTTCACAGGTGGTTGTCAATACCGAAAAGACGAAAAAGGATTAAAAAGAGGAAAAATATCACAAGAAATTCGAAAACTTCAGTCTGACCGAAATTCAAAGACTAGGCGTGGGCGCGCCTAAGGACAGAATCCTAAATCTGCAAAATTTCCAGAACCCATCTCCAATTAGAACACAACCATCCAAGATTTACTGGACTTCTTTTTAAGAAGACTCCCACTAAAATTAAAAGACCAATCAATCTGGACAAAGTCAAGATTATGAAGAAATTCAATTGGAGAAGGAAACTTATGTTAATTGCCGCAACTTTTATATATATGTATTAGGTTTAAAGGAAAGGGAGGAGTCGTAGATTAGAGGAGGTTTTATCATAGATTAGGTTTAGATTATATTCTCTGTTTTCTCCAGAAAATTACCGCACCATGGACCTTCTTTGCCGCACTTTGATTTCCTTTTATTTCAACAGTCCATTGCATATTATCTCATAGACTGTCGCACGTTGTTTTCGTTCCTGGCTCTGATTTCTTCAATTGATTTCAACAATACATCATCACATTCTTCCCTTCTACCATCATCGATGCACCTGCTGTCTTCCCTTTGGTCCATGTTGCTTCATTACTTCAACAACGTCAACGCATATCATCTTTTCCTTGGCTGCCGCTGGTCCATGTCTTGGATTTTTCTTCTTATTTCAATAGTACATCAACGCATACTCACCATCCTAGGCTGCTGCATTTAGTTTAATTATCTTTGATAGTTTAATTCTTTTACAATTTCCAAGTAGTTTAATCATAGGCTTTTAGGCTAATTTAATTTCTCTTTTTATTGTCTTAAGATTCTGCACAATACACTTGTTATTTTCATTCCTTTTATTAAAAGACTAGTTATGGAGACAATTATTTTTATTATTTCTTTTGATTTCAATTTAATTATGCTTAATTAATTTTCTTATCTTGGTTTAGGGATCCATGTTCCATGTTATTATGGTGAGATTTTCTGGATATTTTTCATATTATTAATGAGCATTGGATAATTTCAAATCTGTATTTTTAATTGAATTTGTTGGTTTCTAGGAGCGCTACTAGAGATTAATTTATTCAACTGCTAGGTTAACAAAATCTGACGTTCAATTTTGGTAACCATAAGTAGCAATTAGGATTAACCCCTCTACG
>JANKOE010000009.1:32914855-32927103 GCA_026284465.1 Erythroxylum citrifolium | reverse complement strand
GCATTTTCCAGCTTTTAAACTCCCAAATTTCTCATACAATCCATCTTGTATTTAAACCATCTTTGTCATTTCATTTCCAAATCAAGGATTTTCCTTCGCTTTATAAATAATTAATTGTCAAATAATCATTGATAATTACTCGTTTAATAGTCTTAACTTATAGAAAGTTTCGAGGTCCAACAAAAACCATGACAGCAACTTCTTCAACCTCCAAGTCCTCCACCCACCAATAGCCTCCCATATTCATCAACGCAATTACAAAAATCCAAATCCAATCCAATCCACAACACAAAAAATTTGTAATTTACATTTATAGTTTACCAGCAATTTTTGGAAACACCAAACAACAAAGAAGAGAACAGATCAACGAAACAAAATCAACAGACCCAAAAAAAATTTAAATCATCGGGTCTTCGCTCTTTGGGTTATGGCTTCGGGTTTTTGGATTGTCCAGCTGTGAGTGTCGGAGGGTCAGTGACTCGCTGGTGCAGTGGTGTGGCAATGACATGTTATGGATGGTGTTGTGGTGGTGTGGTGGATCTTTGGGGACATAAACCCAGATCGCGACTCCGACAACGATGAGGCGAGGAGGAGAGTGATGAGAGCAACTGGAGAAGAGAGAAAGCGTCGGTGGCAATGAGGCGACCCAGACAGCGGCGAAAGAGAGGTGAGAGCGAGAGAGTGAGAGAGTGAGGGTGAGACTTGAGAGAGAAGAAGCAGCTGCGACAATCGGGGTTGGGGGGGTTAGGTTTTAGGTTTAAATTTCTCATATTTGCAAAATGGTCCTCGAATTTTTTTAATTTCCCAGATCCGCCCGGTATTTTCCGTCTGCTACCCAACAAAAAACCCACTACTAGCCGATACCAAGGTTAAGATCCACGGTACTATTATCTAGTCGGTACGGTATGGATCCCATAACGTTGCCCTTACTGCAAGATTAACAACAACTGATTCAGCTTGATTTCCTTCATGGAATTGTTCGTTCCCCATATCTTGTTCCCTATGCAAAATCAAATTTGTATTATTTTTTGCTATCTCTATTCTTCTTTGGGCGTTGTTCCTTCTACAAGTGCGTTCAATTTTAGGATTTAACTCAATTAGCTATTTGATGTTCAAATTTCTTGAATGCCTTAAGTTTATGCAGCTTCAGAAATAAAACATAAAGAAAGTGGTTAAAAGTAATTAATGGAAGAAAATGTTAATAGAAAATAACAAGAATTAATAGTAGCAAATATAAATTCGTTGCCCTAAAACTTAGTCGAAAAAATCTACAAATGCACATAGTCATTCCTAGTACCTGCAAATCGAGTATTCCAAGGTCATCTCTCACAAGGACTAAGATGCTCACTATTAAGTTAATCCTAATTACTTGAACGAAAGTGACAAGAAACTTAAAAGATGATTGGATTTGAGTAGATGCTAAATTGTAAATACTAGAAATAAACAAACAGGGGAAATTTGATTATTTAAACTTAGGGCTTTGTGGTTCACCAATTTAAAAGATTGATCAATAAATTATAGAATTGATTGAATGGCAGGTTATAATAACTCTCTCAAGACATATAAGAATACCCAACTAGTTAAGTACCATCTCTCAATGCAAAATCTAACTAGTCAAATTCATTAAGAACAAGCAACCATAAGTTATCACACTAGTTTAGGAAATCTCTATCTCTAAATCTAATTTGTTTATCTTCCTAATGCATAAATCACGCTTTACCTTTCAGTTCATCATACGATTCCTAAGGTTTCATCTATGGTGATCAAGCATAGAAACAACAGTGAAGTTCAAGAAAGATAAATATAACCCAAGAACTTTCATTCAACACGAATCAACCCATAAAATACAAATCAATCCCCTAAAATAGGCAACATCCCTCACCCTAAATGGGGTTTAGTTCTAGAACATGATAACAGAATCCATACAAATAAATACAATCAACATCCAAGAAAGAGTAAAGAGAGAAGGTAGAGAGAACACAAAACAAGATTGCTTCTAATACTTGATTCAATCCTCTTTTCTCTTCCTCTTTACCTCTTTTTGGGTGCCTCTTTATGTTGTAGCCTCATTTTCAATTTCCAGCCTTTACTTTTGGTCTTAAAAATGAGTATTTATAGTGTCTTGGGCTCAAAGAAACCTAGTTTTTGCTAAACAGGGGAATTCAGATCATCCTACTGTCAACAAAGTCCATTAGGCAGACTTCATGTCCGCTAAACAGACCTTTTCGGGTCTCTAGAGAGAAATTTGCTAGTCAATGTCTGTTAAGCGGACTTCATGTCCACTATACGGACCTTTTTAGGTCTCTAAAGTGAAATTTACCAGTCAATGTCTGTTAAGTGGACTTCAAGTCCACTAAGTGGAAATACTCTGGTCATCCCAAAAAAAGTGTAATTTTGACCCTTTAGATGACAAAATCTCTATTGGAGTATTCACAAAAGTTGTAAAACTCAAAGTCCTCTTTGAAATCATACTTGAATGACCTTAATCCGACATTCACAGAAAAAGTTATGCGTCTTGCTCCTAAATCTATTCATTTGCACCTATTCAGCAATAAAGTTGAAATGTGTGAGAACTAACCAAATAAAGCTCCAAACTCACATAGAGATAAGTCAAATTAGTTCCAATTCATCCCAAAATCATATATGATTAATTTTGACTTATCAGTCGAAGTCATGGATATGACTAATAAGTCACAGGCTTAACGATGAGATGAAAGCAGGAGTCATTGGATCAAAAGGGCGGTGGGATGGAAATGCGTGGTCGTCCATCCCATTCATCCTTAGTATATATACTTAATAAGTAATCATTTGACTTGAGATTGAAAGTATCTCATATGAGATTGTTATATTTTAATATCATTTATGACCTATCCTGTATGAATCATATGGAGATAACTAAGTGATCAACACTTTATTTATCACCTTAAAATGATTAGGGATAATATTCAATTATTCTCATTTAATTCTAATTTAAGAAATCCTTTCTTAAATGGAACGACACTTTATAAATAATTTTCAAATGTCATTAATAGAACCAATTACAAATGGTAAAGAGCTAACTTGATTGAACTCAAATAAAATAGACATTACAAAATAAAAAGATTGAATTATACGAAAAAAAATTATACATAGAAAGGTAGATAAAATCACTTTTTGATATTCTTGATATTTGGATAGTCTTATACACGTCAATCTTGAACTATAAATATAAATTATTTAACTAAAGAAATAAAGACAAATTGGAGAGTTTAATTTATCTAACTCTAAATATAATTCAGGTAATAATTTACATCCATTGCTAATATATTAAGAATCAAATGGATCACACACAAAGATTGGTTAAAGAGAAAAAAAGTATTTTAATCAAGTTAGACTTAATTATAAATTTTAAGAAATTTTAGGATTAAATATAAGGTATTTAAGGTAAAAGATATAGATATCCCCTATAATTTAAGAAATCTTAAAAAAAACCTTTAAAATTCTTGAGAAATTAAATTCCTTCTATTTTTTTTTAATTCTTCTCTTAGAATTTGGTTAAAAAATACAAACAAAATTTATGCAATACGAACATCAGATATAGACTAATCAGATGTGGTTTATATGATGATTCAATTTCGCTTTTAAATTCGAATCGAACTAATTAAATATGAATCAACGAAATAATTTATTATATTTATCTTAAAATTTTAATTTAAATCAAATTTAATTGGTTCAAGTTGGGTTTAAAAGCTAAATTGGGTCACTATAATAATAACATTTGACTAGTCCACATATGATATTTATATTGTATATTTTTTGTTATTTTTAACTAAAGTCTAAGAGAAGGAATTTTTTTAAAAACTAAAAATGGAAAGAATTTTTTTCAATAATTTTAAAAATCAAGGAGTTTTCTAAAATTTCATAAGCTCCAGAGGAGATCTATATCTTTTACTCGAGACAATTGATAAATAAGGACTAATATGGGATATTGAATCCTGTCTGAGTGCTAATTGGTATTTAGTATAACTAATTTTAATTTTAATTGAAGTTTAATTGAAATCAGAATTTTATTTTGGTTAAATTACTACAAAAATGCAAATTTTATTCTAAATAAGTTGAAACTCTAAAGAAGTTAGCACTTCTTGCCTACCCTACCCTTTCTATACTTGTAGAGTTTTCTCAATATGTTTATATAGATACCAATAAAAGTTGGACATGTTTGTGAATATGATAGTTGTGATGAACCAGTTTCAAAATAATTTGAGGGTAATAATAGGAAAAAGGATCAAGTTATCTAATAAGGTACGATTTGTGTTTATACTTATTATGTTTATACGTTAATCATGTTATAAAATTTGAAGTGATCTTCACTTTTGTGAAATTAAAACAAATAATTTTTCTTATTATGTTGTACATTGGATTAGATCCCATCGTGATTCTTTAATAGTGGTATTAAAGTTATCTTTAATTTTTTAACTTGATTGAAATTATTTGATTTTTATTAATATAAATTTTGGAATTGAAATTAAAAGTCCTAACTTTAAAAGCCAAATTAGAGTCAACTTACCAATTTGAAAATTTTAGACTAATTTTATTTATTTATATATTCTTTATTTTTTTCTTCATGTAGTTTTTGTTACAAATAAAGAATCACTTTGCAAAAACAAGCTCAAAGGAAAAATAATAATATTTTGTTTGCACTTCTACTATTTATTCAGCATTCAACAAGCTTTTAAATAGGCATAAGACATCAATGAAAAGACCAACAAAATAGCAACAAACTAAACTACTTAACCTAATCCAACAAAATAACAACAAACTAAACTACTTAACTTAACAGACTAACCCATTAATAAAAAACCAACTCAACCATGTACTGGAACAATAAATTCAAATCCTTATAAATTAGGACAACACAAGTCCATATGCTGCAATAATAAAACAGATCCCTATAGACTAGGACAGCATAACACTTAGATCCCTATAAACTAGGACAACACAACACTCCTATGCGTCCAATATACCCTCCCTTAAACTGATGTTATAAAGACTCAGTTTAACAAAACAAAAAATACCTCCCTCAAATTAGATTATACATCGAGTAAACACTAAGCAATCTTCTCATCTTCATAAAAGATGATACTTTGAGGGATTTGGTGAATATGTCAGCAACTTGGCCTTCACTTTTACAGAAGATAAGTTCAATTACTTCACTTTGCATAAGCTCCCTCAAGAAGTAATACTTCACATCTATATGCTTTCTTCTTCCATGTAGAACAAGATTTTTGGAGAGTTTAATTGTTGAGTTGTTGTCCCAAAAAATTGTAGTACCTCCTGGTTGCTGGAATTATAGTTCCTCAAGAATTCTCCTTAGCTAAATGGCTTGACAAGCACAAGTTGTTGTTGTAACAAATTTAGCTTCATTTGTTGACAAATTAACATTACGTTTTTTATTTTGGAAGACCATGAAACAGACCCTATACCTAGCACAAAAGCATAGCCTGAAGTGCTCTTTCTATCATCTTGATCTCCTGCATAATCACTGTAAGTAAATCTAATTAAATTTAAGATCTGCCTTTTTTGTAGAACAACCCAAAGTCCTTAGTTCCTTGCAAGTAACAAAGGATTCCCATGGCTACTAATAAGTGTACCTTAGTTAGATTCTCCACATATCTGCTTATTAAGCTCATAGCATACAATATATATGTTCCTATTGCTATTAAATACATCAAACTATCCACAATTTGTTTGTTAAATGTGTTGTCCACTTTCTTTCCTTCATGATCTTTGTTTAGCTTTAAGCCAAACTCAGTTAGAATGCTCACGTAATTGCAGTCTTCATCTGAAATCTGTCAAGAATTGCTCCCACATATTTCTTTTGACAAATAAAAATTCCATTAATGGATTGCACTAGAAAGTAATGCATCGTACCAAGATCAGACATTTCGAATTCCACCATCATAGACTTCTTGAATTCTTAAAACATGACACTATCATTTCCAGTAAAAATAAGATCATCCACATATAACAACAAGCATTTTTCCTCCCTCTCCAACTTTAACAAAAAATGTATGTTCATATGGACATTTAAGAAAGCCTTCTTTCAAGAAATAAGTCTCAATACGACTATACCAAGCCCGTGGGCTTATTTTAGTCCATGAAGAATTTTTTTTAATTTATACACTTTATGATCATCTCCTATTTTAACATAGCCAGAAGGTTGATCAACATATACTTATTCCTCTACGTTAACTTGACATCCAATCAGAAGACCATTAATTCTGTGCTTCCAAAGCAATCATCATTCTGATTGTGTCATGCCTCGCAATTGGAGCAAAAACCTCTTTATAATTCACCCCAAATTTTTGCTTGTATCCTTTAGCCACCAAACGCGCTTTATACTTGTCAACTTCACCATTTTCCTTCAGCTTTGTTGTGAAAACCCACTTTGTACTAATGGTTTTGTGCCTTTTTGGAAGTTTAATTAGGTCCCAAGTGTCATTTTTTTTCAATGGCTTCTATTTCATCATCTATTGCCTTCCACCGTTTTGATTGTTTGACAACACTTTCAAATGATGTGGGATCACAATATGAAAATAATGCAAAGTGAGTCATTAAAACATTTTGAACAATCTTTATTAACTTATATTCTAACATCCATACTGGCCTTTTTCATACACGACGAGGTGCAGTTCCTATATTAGAAATTTCTTCTATTGTTGGTGAAGGATTTGGTGGACATTCAAGTGTAAATTATTTTGGAGTTTGCTATTATTGAGACTATTGTCTTTCTTCTTCAACTTCAGTTTCAAAAACAATTTGATTTGGGTGCTGCTCATGTTGCTCATCCCAATTCCAAGTGCTTTCCTCATCAAAAACAACATCTCTACTAGTTACAATCTTCTTTGTCAATGGGTTGAATAATTTGTATGCTTTAGATGCTTCCCCAATGCTAAGAAAGACACATTTTTCACCTTAGTCATCCACCTTCTTTCCTTTCTCATCTGGGACATGGGTATAGGTTGTGCAACCAAAAATTTTGAAGTGGTCTACTACTGATGTTCTCCCAGTCCAAGCCTTCTCTAGTGTCATATTTTGAATAGCAAAAGTGGGGCACCTATTCAAGATATGAATGCTTCAATTTATAACTTTTGGCCAAAAACACTTTGGAACTTTTCCTCTGGTTAGCAAGATTCTCACTATGTTAAAGATGATTATGTTTTTCCTCTCCAGTACACCAATTTATTGTGGTACATAAGGGGTTGTTAGATCTCTTCTAATTCCATGTGCCTTGCAAAAGGTTTCAAACTCCTTTAAGCAATACTCTCCACCACGATCAGTATGGAAGGATTTAATGGATCCTTTTTCATTTTATACATGTGCTTTGAAGCTTTTAAATGCACTGAAAGCGTTTGATTTTTCCTGCAAAAAATAGACCCGATTTTTTCTGGTATAATCATCAATGAAGGTAATTAAATGCTTTTTACCCCCAATAGATCATGGACGGATTGGGCCAAAAATGTCATAATGAACCAGCTCCAAGGCATTTTTTTCCCTCCATGACTTTCCTTTAGGAAATGTAAAACGGTGTTGTTTGCCAAGAACACATTCTTCACAAACTTTAGAAGGGAGGTCAAATGGAGGAAGGCCAGTCACCATATTTTTTGCTAGAGTGTCTTTAATGCACCAAAGTTTAAGTGGCCATAGCGAAAATGCCAAAGTCATGATGAGTCTTTCACTTCACCCAACAAGCATTGTACTGCCTTTTAAATTTTTAATGGAAATAACTTATTTGAACTTAGTTGAATAACAATAATAGTTCCTTTGGTATAATAAAAATTTTCACAAGCACCATTCCATAAAGTTACTACGTAGCCTTTTTCAAACAATTGACCAACACTCAACAAATTGCCAGGAACATATAACACATTAGAAATTTTTTCTACCAATCCATTCTTGGTTTTAGACTAATATCACCTTTCCCATTACATCCACAGTAGAATTGTCACCAAACTCACTATAGAATGATAGTCTTCATTTAAGAAAGAAAAATAAGACTTACTTCCACACATATGGTTGTTGCATCCTGTATCCACATACCATACATGGAATTGGTGCTCATTTTTTACTTCAGCAGCCATCAACAAAGTTTCCAATTCATTCTTCTCTGCAAAATTTGACTTCTCTCCCTTTTCTTTGTCATTGGCAGTTTAATGTAACATTTAAAACGATAATGACCAAATTTATGACATCTATAGCACTCTACATTAGATTTGTCAAAATGTTGGCCACACCCTCTTCCTTTGCCTTAAAATTGGTCGTTCTCCACTTTGAATTGTTGGTTGCCATCTCTTCCTTGGTCTCCTCTTCCTCTTCCTCTTCCCTTCACCCTTCCTATAGCATTTGAGTGATGAATAGGGGTAGAGACTTTGAGAGCTTGCTCCTCTATGTTTGAATTGTGATTCATCTCCTTTTCATGGACTCGCAAAGAACTTTGAAGTTCATCAAGGAAAAGAGCATCTATGTATTTGGATTCTTCAATTGAGAAAATAACATAATCAAACTTAGGAGACATAGAGCACAAGATCTTCCCCGTGATAGCAACTTCTTCTATCTTCTCTCCAAGAAAACGCATTTTGTTATCTGTCTGCATAGTTCTTGCATAGAAGTTGGTGACAAATTCACCATCTTTCATTTGTAGGATCTCAAAATCTCTCCTCAAGGCTTGGAGCTATACACACTTGGTTCTAGAGGAGCCTTGATATTTCTTCTTCATTGAGTCCCAAATATCCTTGGAAAATTCTTTGTTAAGAATTGTTTCCATGATAGAGTGATCAATTGCTTGGAATAAATAATTTTTGGCTTTAAGGTCTTTCAAAATTTGGTTGTCCAGCTCCCTTTGTTGTGCTTCTGTAAGAGCTTCATCTGCAGGAGTTGTTACACCAAATTCAACTACTTGCCTGTATTCTTTTGATCTCAAAAAATTTTCCATCAACATACTCCAGTGGTCATAATGACCATCAAAACGAGGGATGGTTGGTTGCATAAAATTGGATTATGTAGCCATAGGCGAAATGGAAGAATACTATTACTATAGGTGAACTCTCAGACCTCACATCATTTTACTCACAGGATAAGCAGTGGCTCTCTCTTACTGGTCGGCGTAGTGGTGATGGAGATGGATGCTGAAGCTTTACTATTTAGTGAGAAGCTGGCGACACCAATGCCTTCTTCTTAGTGGCCACTAGTGGAGTGAGTAGAAGGGAGTCAAGTGTTTTCAAACTATTGCTATTGGAGATGCATCTGGAACTAGCATTCCTCAACAACATTTAGTGGCAGCTAAAGTTTCATATGAAGGCGATGAAGTGCGACGAGAATAGACACATGGAAAGGCAACAACATTGGTGGCGTAGGATGACATTAGTATGCTAGGTGCATTCGTCGGAGTAATCAATGATGGCAGTAAATTATTGAAGGTGGCAGTTAAGAGGCTAGGGTTTGTTTTCTTGTGAAATTAAGGTTTCTAATGTGGAAGAAGAGGGATGTTTCGTTATTGGTTTATATTATTCTAGATTAGGGATAAGGAATTCTTAACCTATAATAAGGAACACTTGGTAATATGATTGTCTAAACCTAATTCTAGAGTAAGGTACGTTTGGTAATAAAAATTATATATTCTAGGTTTGGGTTAAATATGTTTAGCAATATGATTGTCTAAGGTTAAAACTAGGATAGGGTTATCTAGTTTTGGGATTAAAGTAATTTTAAAATTAAATAAAGTTATTTTAAATATATAATGATGTATTCCTTATTTAATCCCATATCTAAATAAAATTAAAATATATTTAAATTTAATGTTAATTTCAAAAATAAATCAGTTATTTTTCTTACCGTGATTAAAGTTAATAATTAGATTGATTCTAAATTAAATTAAAAGAAAGTTGTTCAAGAATTATAATAAACTATTTTAAATTATGTTAAAATTAATTGATTTGACTCCCTAATTAAGAAAGGTGTTTCTTAACTGAAGTTATTTATTTCAATTTGATTAAAATAAAATAAAATTTATTATTTTATTTATTTAGATAATTGTTGTTCTATTTATTTGGAAATTACTTCTTTATGAATTTTAACAATAAGTTTCTCGATTTATTAGAAAATGCATTTTCCTTTATTAAATTTGAAAAAGGTGTTTTCATTTATTAATTGAAAAAATGAGTTTTCTTTAATATTTTTTAAATTTATTTTCTAATTTATTAAGGAATGTTTTTCTAATTAATTAAGTAGCTATCTCTACGTAAATAATAAAATGATTTTTTTTAATTTAATTTAAAATATTTAATTTAATTTTAAGATTAATTTTCTTTAATTTTATAAATTATTTTTAATTAAGAAAATATTTTTAATCAAGTTAGACTTGATTGTAAAGTTTAAAAAATTTTAGGATTAAATAGGCAAAAGGTACGAATTGTCCCTTAACAATTCCTAAAAGATCTTAGTTAATCCCTACCGTTATTTATAGTATCACGTTAGACTTTAATGTTTTCCAAAATGGTACTAATAATATCGTAAATCTTAATAAAGTTAAGTTTTTTTTTTTTGTAGTTTCTAGTACATGGGTCATTAAGTTAGCCTATGTGATATTACAATTAGTAATTTAAACTCACTAAATGTTGATGGGATATTAAAAAAAATTCTTTAAACACTGACTAAAGGTGAGACTTTACGTTCACGTTTCACAGAAGGTTTAAATAAACCTCTATTGTTATCTCTATTACCACTTTTACATTATAGTCAAGGTCTAATGAGTGTTATTTTAGTAATGTTAGCGTACATAGTAGTATTAGAAAAAATGATAGGGGCTTGCTTAGACTTTTTACAAAAAGTTATTGTGTCTTTATCCAAATTAAATGTAAGATATTTAATAAATAAAGACCAATATAAGATATTAATTTTATTTGGATTCTAATTGGTATTTAATTAGAATTAATTTTAATTAAATTACTAAAAAATCGAAATCTTATCATAAATAGGTTTCGGCTCTAATTAAAGAAGTTAGCACTTCTTGTCTACCCTCTTATATCACTTGTAGAGTTCTCTCAACATGTTCGTGCAGATATCGTTAAAGGTTAAACATATATACAACTACAGTAGTTGTGATGAACTAATTTCATAAATAATTTGAGGGAAACGAAAAGAAAAGAATCAAGTTACATAATAAGATATGATTTAAGTTTATATTTATTATATTCATCCACTAATCTTGTTATAAAATTTAAAATTATCTTAAATTTCAAAAATTCAAACAAAAAAATATTTTATTTTGTTGCACTATGCATAAGGATAAGATCTCACTCCGATTTCCTAACATGGTATTCATCCTAGATGAAACAATTAGATTGAAGTTCATAACAATCAAGTTGGTTAATTAAACTAGAACTACTTCTCTCCGTTTTTTATATGAAATCTTTTCTACCCAAAAACATAAAACATCTATTATATCTCTTAAGTTAGTAAGCTCTCACTATTACCAAAAAATTACGATGTTATAACACCCTAAAACCAGTTTCAATGCTCAACCACAAGATAATAACAAATCTGTTGAAATATAAAATGAGAGTTTGTCTCACATTAGAGAAAGAGAGGAAAAAAGACTAACATATAAGTTTAGGGGGCTACTCTACTTATCACCAATTGATTTTAAGATGGAACCTCACTTAGACTTGTATGTGGTCTAACTTTCCTTCTCGTGTGGAGCCGTAGGCCTTTTGTAAATTCTTACAAAATCTGCGTCTGCTAGGGATCACCAAACCCTAATTCCCCCGTAGGGAATAAAAACTATCAAGTGTCGAACTCTCCCGCAAAATTTCAGTTAAAACGAAGAACAGCTTGCTACTTGATGTCTGATTGATCAAGACTGCACACATAAAATTGTATTTGAGCTTGCACTATCGTTCACACCAAGTATGGGGATGCCGCTATTAGCACTCCTCTCATTGATAATAGCACTCCCACCACATTGTTTTAAATACAAATAGACAAACTTACCCCTAACATAATTTTGGGATGATATTTTCTTATTGTGTAAACGTTTTTCTAAAGCCAAATTCAAACCATAAAATTTTTGTTTTGGATTTGGCTTTCCTTATTCTTATTCTTAACAAAATTAATAATAATCATGAAGTACTGGACATTATTTAATATAATTAAATATTAAATAAATTATTAATAATAAGAATAATAGTAAGTAGAAAAGTAATAATTATCAA
>JANKOE010000009.1:32755633-32767208 GCA_026284465.1 Erythroxylum citrifolium | reverse complement strand
GCAGAAGAAACGGTGACGATATTGAAAGAAAGTAATCGTGTGTTTAACGTAGAGAATATCCGAATAGCAACTAAATGCGAAGGCCTCAGGCTGAAGCATAGTAAACGATTTGATGGATCATTGATACGTTGCCTTCTCATCCTACTTTATTTCCACTCCTAGTAGCGTTTCAGTCTTGTAAGGGCCAAATTAGCTTTTCATCATAAGCATTTTTCCACTGTTCAACTTCTCGGCATTGTTGACAGATCAAAGCCTACTTGTCACATCCATATCTCTTTGTGAGCAGAAGAGTCTGTTAAAGAACTTAGTAGCTGGGGTAAATTCGGTTATTGTTTTCAAGGAATCATTATTTTGATGATTTTCGATATCAAGATGATTAATATTATCTAAAATTCCTACGCACCAGTAAATTATTTAGGCTATGAATTCATTTTCTTATCATGATAAGTACGAACCCACGGTGAATCCACCTTTCTGATTGTTGCTGCCTGCATATCCCAAGTATTTAGTTGAACCATAACGCCTATGTTGGCTGTCATTATTATAATTTTTTAGTTTAGTTTGTTAAATTTTCAGTTTGATTCATTTCCTAGTAGTTGAAAACTATTTGTTACAATGGCGTATAATCTGGGCGCCCTGAAGATGATGCCTTGCTAATTGCTAAATAAAACGAAGGTCTATCTCAGATTGATCTCTGCCTTGTGTTGTTTTTGATCAAGCTGTTATCTGTTCTAATTTAATTCCTCGTCTGTGAGTGCAAATCAATCTGTCGAGATTTTGCTGCAACACACAACAGTTCTCAAAGAGAGAAGGGAAAAGAAAAGAAAACAGGAAGACAGTAGTGTTGCACAAAAAGAAGAGGGAATGGTGAATCTCTAAAAGAAGAAAACAACAGGTAAGGCTCAAAGATGCCATATTCCCTCGGACAATTACGCGACCCCATTTCCTTATCCTAAACAATCCCAATAGTTGAACTCAATGATAAGATGCAGACGGTTGAAGATAGAAGATTGAAGATGAAGAACAAATCAGAGAGTATTATTTTCGGGAAAGGAAAGTTAAAAATGTAAGAAGAAAATACAGAGGGTATAAATAACCCCAGAAGGCATACAAGCCTTACACGTGTACAGCAGAGATAAAAAGAAAATACATTATTGAGTTAGTTTATTCTGTAATACTCAAGATCAATTAAATCCTCTGATTCGTCCTGTGTTCATATCCTGCTTGCACCCGATGAAGTGACTTCAGATCAGATTGAAGAATTCTTATCTGGAATTTGCATATCTTTCAAATATCATGATATATAATCTTATTAAACATTAACTTTGAAACAGTCAAAGTTATCTGAATTTTTTCTTTAACTTCAGATTTTAGTTTATGCCTATTTAGATTAGATGTTATCTGATATTTGAATTTTAGTTAGAAAAAAACTGTATAAATAGACAAGCTTTTATTCAATAAAAATTGAGAAAGTTTCTCCACATAAAAAAAACCAACAATTGGTATCAAAGCTCTCTTGATCTTAAGAGACCTCTAAGCCTACAAACCCATAACCCATAACCCATAACCCATAATTCATTCAACACTTTTTCACACCACAAATCAAAAACCACACATCAAGCCTTCTTTAAAACAAATGACTCGTGGGAAGCTGTAGATGAAGACTACGACGTTCCGGATTTGCCAACAAATCCAACAATGACTCAAGTCAGGATGCACAAAGAAAAGAAAAAAAATCAGGAGGAGACAGAAACAAGAGTTTCAACAAGATCGACAACAACAACAGGAACAAAGATGATTCATATCCACTATGCCCACATTGAAAAAAAAATCACCCACAACAAAAAATGAGAGACGTCAAACAAGCTATAAACGATCAACTTGAGGAGAAGAAGTTATTTGCAGCATCATGCCTAACCTAACAGTGAAATTATGGGAGCACAAACGAAAAAGAAAAAAAAATGCTTGAAGTTTGCATATTAAAGTCAATGAGGAGTATTAAACATGTTATTTTGAAACAGTCAAAGATATTATCAGAATATTTTTAAGTTCAGATTTTATTTTATGTCTATTTAGATTAGATGTTATTTGATATTTGAATTTTAGTTAGAAAAAAACTGTATAAATAGACAAGCTTCTGTTCAATAAAAATTGAGAAAGTCTTCTCCACGCAAAAAAATCAACAAATCTAAAAATAAAGGGTTCAAGGATATGTTTTAAAGAGGAGAAGTTGTACTTGACGAAGGAATAAGATCGAAGTAGATCGGTTTAAAGCTGAAAATATCTTTTTAAGGACCAACATCTAATCCTCATTTGTGATGCCAGGAACCGAGCTTGCATTCTGCTTTAGAATTTCAGTGGTCGATATTTCTCCACCATGTGGTTCATGACAAATCAACAAGTTGACAGCCATTTTATCCCACATGTCATTGTCTCTGAGTGACCTGCAGTCATTATATAAGGATAGAATCTATCGCATCGGACATGGAAAAGTTTTCCTGTTTCATCTGTTAGTATCAGAAACACAGAAATCGTATGAATTAAAAGGAAATTTCCTCCAGGGTGCATCCAGTTCTTGTACTATAAGGTTAATCCCCAACTTCAAGGGCCCTCAGTCGCAGACCCACCATTGCTGAAGGAGTGAACCACGGTATAATCTTGGACAGCCCCCTAGCAGAGCGGTCACTTCCTCCCGTTACAGAACCTAGGACCTTGTACCAATTGACCCTACTAATTTACCACCCAAGCATCCATTATTCTGAAATGAGAGAAGATGGGCGTCTTTTTCATTTTAAGGGGCTGGAACCCGAATCATTTCTGGATAAGCCAGGTGGTACATATGCCATTTCCAGTTGGAACATTTTAGAAAACTTGGTGGCTTTTATCAGCAAATTAATTGTTGATAACAAGGAAGTCTTGAGGTGCAATGGTTGATCAACGCTCACGTAATGTAAGACTAGGAAAGAACAGCCTTGAGTATGATCAATCATCATTTGCAATGTCAGAAACGAAATCAATCATCATTTGCAATGTCAGAAACGAAAAGCATAGATGGGAAACATTCTTATGGCAAAATGTTTCAGCAGAATGCACTGATGGGCTTAGTAAAGACGCGTACCATAAAAAGAAAGGGATGACAGCTCACAGGCCATATAAAATGATGAAAGTGAAAGTGACAACGGTAGCAACTGGCCCTGTTGTGACAGGCGTGCTCTAATTCCCCGCAATTTTTACCGGCTAATCTGTTCTATGTAAATGGAGAATATCTTTTTGACCTTTAATTTGTGTCTCCATAGATATCATCTGACATCACATTGGTGAGGTGATAAGGCATATCCAAATGCGTTTACTTGCAGCCACTATCATCATTCCTGGTTTGGTCAAGTTCTCAGTTAATGCCAAACTTTTCAGAAGATTAGTGGGTAACTCAATCAACGTAAGCTCCAAATGTATGTGGGTCAAAGTAATTGATGGTCAGCCACGCAAAATTTGAAATGAATTAAAAAGGGGAACGTAACCACAGGTTTTCCAAGGCTAAAGCAGGCCGTTCCCTTAGTTGAGGATAATTTATAAAATCATGCAACAATCAAGGAAAGCAGATCTTTCTATGTTGCCTTTTTTTTTCGAGGTACCTTAAGAGGGTCATAAATATGAGAAGATATCTTTAAGTCATTTATTTTTAGACTAATCCTTGCTCAACTCGAATAAGTGTTTCGCAGGAAACAAAAGCTCAGAGCCCCTTACTAACTCACCTGCGCCCTGGAGTTTATGTTGCCTAATATTAATAGCTCTCTATTTGGTATCTCTATTGTAATTTGATTTTTTTATTTTAACTATATTTTGATTTGCAATTTCTTGTGTAATATTCTATTAGTTTATTTTTATCTTTTATTCAAAACAAAAGTTTTAATATCACATTATGTTAGGATTATAATATTACCCTTATCACTTGGAGATATAATTTTTAAATTAGAGGGATTGAATTAAAAAAAAACATCTACTTGATTTGGTATAGTTAATAGCAATAATTTACAATCCGAAAATTAAACTCGCGGTTTAAGTTTGAAAGATTAAACTGGTGTTTAATCATGTTAAATATTGAATAAAATTAAAAAAATTGAAATAGATTTTCATTATCTATTAAAAATTTTGAGATTAAGTTAAAAAAGAGATTTTAATTAATTGACGATCAATTAATAAACTAATGTTTAAAAATAACAGTTATTAAATTAAGTCAATCAAGTCAGAAAATTAAAAAATTGAAATCGAAATATAGACAATTCTAGATTTTTACTGATTAATTATTTTAATTATTGGTTGATAGAGCTAATACACCATTCCTACTATGCAATAGTCTTTAAGTTTCAGTCCTCTTGCTATGCAGTTCTGAAAATTTGTAGAATCCTTTTGCACTACAATCAAAGGCTGATGCTTAGACTTAGTGTTGATTGAAGAATAGATTATAAAGATATTGGTAAAGTCAATACAGTCAAACCGACCATTAGATGCCTCTAAATGCAAGTTAGATACTAAAATCTAGAATGACCCGATGATAACTATAATGTCATTGTTTATGTGTGCTCCTACTAACACGTGCTTTTATGGCAAGAATAAGGACGAAGTGGTGGGCCAGAAATGCATCTCCATGTCCTTGTACGGACCCGGTCCATGACGATCTTGCAATGCCATTAATGGCAAATTCCCTTTCTGGATAACTTTTACAAAAGCGTAATCTTTTCCCTCCAACCAATTACTTCTTTCAATTAAGCTTTCGGTTTTCTTGAGCTGGGCTTACGCGAATCTTGCTTTGGGGAAGGAAGTTGCCGAGCAAATGGATAAACCCCAACTCTTTCTCCAACTCAGCAGATGCTCAAAGCAGATAGAACTGATGTTGAAAAGTCAAGAAATGCTTCATGCAACTCCATCTCACTGACAGAGACACAGGAAAACCGTACCCTTAAATAATGAGCAGTCTGGAAATGTTCTCATCACACGACTGCCACGTTTTTGCGTATTAGCAAACGAATCCAAATTGTTATCAAAAATGTGGATGGACAGATATATTCATCAGGTGATCCAGAGTAGTAAATGTGGAGTTATGACACATGCTCACATTTTATTCCTTGGTCCTATGTTCAATCCACTCCTCTAAATGACCTTTATAAATAGCTGTTCGTTTGTGTTCCGGTTACTCAAAGCAAAGCAGCTCAAAGCCTCAAACAATCACAATAATCCTCAATAGTATCTATCATTCCAGCTAGTAACAATGGACGCAGTGAACGGGTTGGTTGAAGATAAGCCAGTGGTGATTTTCAGCAAGAGTAATTGTTGCATGAGCCACTCTATAAAGTCACTCATAAGTGGATTTGGAACAAACCCAACAGTTTATGAGCTCGACCGAATTCCCAATGGACAGCAAATTGAAGGGACACTGATGCAACTAGGTTGCCAACCGAGTGTACCTGCTGTGTTCATAGGACAGAAGCTAATTGGAGGTGAAAAGCAGATCATGAGCCTACACGTCCAGAACCAGCTCGTGCCATTGCTGATAGAAGCTGGAGCCATGTGGATTTGGAAGAAGTAGAGTCCAAACTTGTTCCAGTAAGCTAAAGGTTTCTCCCTTCTTTTTTCCCCGGTATTCTTAAGAAAATAAACTATCGTCGGCAAGGTGCAATCTACTTAAAGCGAGCTCCAACTCTGTTTAGTCCTCTTTAGGACTTTGCACTTTCTAATGCAATAAGCTCCAGTGTTTGACAAATGTAACTTGTGTAATATCTACAATAAAGATATCATACTTTTTTCAGATCATCTCCATACGATACCATAACCTATAACAGATTGGAAAGAAATGAACTGAAGCACAGCAGTGACTAATAGATTAAGCCCAACCATAGAGCAATTGAACTATCTCTAGACTTTCTGATAGGAGGGAAGACGACATGACTCAAAAAATATTTTGAGTTCAGTAAGCATATTTCTTTATGAAAATCCACTCATGGATTCCCTTGCAAAAGGACTTCTGGATAACAGAATGTAAAAGTAACATCAATGGAATAGTAAACTAACGCGACAGAGTACAAGAAAGCAACGTCTCAACAACGAGGGAATTATTGTGGGCACTTGACTTGACCTTCTATTGCCTATCATGAACAAATCCTAAATTCACATTTGAAGAATAATTAACATTTTGTTGCTGAGAACCACAGAAACTTCAAGCTTTTATATTTCTCCCTAACACTTCTATTATGGTTTCTGACCAGATTATTTTGATTTCCAATCGTGCGTGGATTGTTAATGCATGTCAACTATTTTCAGAAAACAAGTAGTTAATTGTGTTTAGGTATCCATAACAAGCGGAAATTTCATTAAGCACCAACTACAAAGTACAAACCAAATATACATTTGGGACGAATTAGAATTGGTTTTACTGTTTATAGCCCAATAGGTTTGGGATTACCTTCCACAAGCAGCAATTATTCTTCTAGTTGCATTTATTCTTTCTCGTGTTCCTGATTCAGGCCATCGAACAAGCACATTCCAGATTTTACCTAATTCGCCAACCAGGTTCACCATAAGCTATCATTTCTTCAGTTGCGTTTTAGAAGATAAAACATAAAAGAGAAACAGAAAAGGACCAAACCCTAATTGGTACATATAAGACCTCAATCAAGACAAAGAAAGATTAAAACACGTCTTTTTGCTCAAAAGCAGGAACCTGCAAGACACGAGGAACATCGATGAGATAACAATCCTACCCATGATCCGAAATCGATTATTTTCGGATGAAGTCATCAAGAATTCCAATTTTCTGCTCCAGAATCGCGTTTCTCCGCCAATTATCAACAGCTCTACGAACAGTAGCATTGGCCTGACGAATTTCGTCAGCAGAGAACTTGTGCTCCATAATTCCCAATGGCCCAGGTTCAAGTACCCTAATTACTGTTTCAATCTCTTGCTCCAGTTGCCTGTAATGTTAAAATAATGTTAACGGAATCAAAAGATTCATGTAACAGAAAGCAGGGAACTCTTAAGTGACAAATTGAATGATTTGGAAGTATGGAAAAGAGAGATATTGAACCTGAACAATCTCGGAAATCCAGACAATGAAATACGCATTGTCGTTCCTCTCTCTCTCTACGGCCACAGTCGGCTCAGGTGGAAAAAGCGAACCGGTCTTCTTACTCCAACAGACAGCTTTCACAGTCATACTATGTCGTTTCGAGTCAAGTAGCGGAACTTTAGGGTAAAAAGATGTATTTTAAATTATTAAAAACATATTTTATAATAGAAATTTGGCTTCTTTTTGGTTTTTTTGGGTTATAACCCATTCATTAAAAACAAACAAACTAATTAAAGGATGTGATTGGGTGGTAGGGACTCATCCATCCTTAACTAAAGGTCAGGGGTACGATCCTTAACTTTGGGTATGGAATAACCTTAAATCCTTAGGCCAGCTGTTCCACTATGTGAGATGCCTACAAATCAGTAGGGGATTAATCACTAGGTCCTCCATGAATACCCTGATTTAAGAAAAAAAAAAAAAACAAACTTGTGATGTATTTGATGTTATTAAACACAAATCTTAATCTTATTGATAATCTAATAGATGCTTTGGTTGGTCAAAACGGTAATGTAGCAATCTTACTAATCCAATACAACACTGTCCAACACATAATCAACACAAGAAGAAGAAAAAGCTGATGTTTTAATTTAGACACACTACTAGATTGTTTTTAGTTACTATACACTCTCCCCCTTCACCTATTCACACAATTATACAAGTTGATGATGATCATGAAACCGAGTGACGCCTTCTCCTCTGGAACAAGAACCTTGTTTCTGAATTACCCTTTCCTCCAATTGGCTTCAAACTGTTTATTCTGAACAGGGAATTCAGTTTGTTCAACTTTTTTGTGAAGGATTTAAATAACTTGTTGGCAGGATGAGTCCTTACAAGTTCCTGTTTCATGGATACGTGGTCCTTTTCTAGGTCGGTCAGTCGCATTCTCATTCTTGCGACTTCAAGCTTCAACTCCCTGTTCTCTCTTCTCACTGATGCGTAATTGTCTCTTGGAGATATTGCTCCACTTCCTGCTCCACTGCTTGAACGTTGAGGGAATTGGCCGTTTATTGCTCCGAAAAAGAACTGATTGTGACCCCCATTCATGGCGTTTCTCAGCCTGATCTGCTCAAAGTATAGAACTTGGACTGCCATTTGAACTGGAAGTCTTTCGTTTTGTGCTGCGTGGCTACAGGCCTCTTGAGATAGTTTCTGACAGTCAATGGTCTTGCAGAGTCTGTAACGCTCGGAATCCTTAATGTTTGGATGAACCTGTACTAAAAAAAACTCTCAAAGTTACGACCTTTACATGGAATTCAGTGATGTTGTATCTTTCATGAAAGAGAGATTAATGTTACCAACTTTGAGGAAGATGTCCACTGCTCTGTACAGGCCGTCGCTAACTATGCGAGCATGATCTGGAAGCAATTCTGCTAATGCAATGAACTTCGATGGCAGCAAGTTTGAGTCTAATGCAACTTCTGCAAGATAGTTGTCAAGTAACTTTGACACCTTAAGAATTGAGCTTTGCTTAGGAGATCCAGGACTGTCGAAATCATAAACCATTTCACTTTCATCTCGCATATGATTGTCTTCGTCATCGTCCTCGTCCAAGTTGAGAAAGATGGAGAAGATCCTTAAGATTGAGTCCGTATCGTACAGGGTGGAGTGGTTGTTTCCATGAGCGTTTGCTGGAATTAGAATGTCTTCAAGAATTGCTTGATCTAGCTGAAGCCCGATTCTTCTCTCTAGATCCGATCTGCAAGAAGTAGGTGCCGATGCTGCTATTGCAGTTTTCAACAAACTTGAAAGGAAAGCCATTGGAACTCGACTCTTCCTTGATTGGGTTGGTAGTAAGCTAACAATTGCTTCAACGATGACTCTTTGTTTCTTTTGCAACTCCAAGTCCAAGAGACTCCCTTTTACTAATTGAGTGTCCCTTATTACGAGTCCTTGAAGGGAATTGTGGGCATAATTTATTAGAATCTTACTGATCATTTCCTGCTTTAGACCCTTTGATTTCACTGCAGATAGAACTCTTTGGAAGAAATCCAAACTAAGCATTGTGAGTGATTTCCCCCACCAATCTGATGGTGTTTCTGGTTCCAAGTTTGACACTTTGTTTGCGGGGAAGTTATGGTCTAATTTTAGCAGGCCAGAGGTAAGCTGCTCTTTACATGCATTGCTTGCAATTGCATTGATGAGCCTGCCAACCAGATTGATCTCTTCACAAATAGGCAAGAGTGTTTCACAGCGGTGAAGAACTGATATTGAGGTCGATATGTTTGGGAACACCATGTCCTTCAAGTAAGCTTCTGTTCGGGCTTCAAGGTTCTTTTCTGCAAAATCTTCAGTCATTTCCAGGAAGTGAGCCACACAACGTAGCATAGCAATATTTGATAGTGTAATCTCAAGGTTTATGCCATAGCAAAACTTAGCAGCAAGCTCGAAGGCCTCAGGTCCACCAGGGACATTCGGGATACTTATGCGCGACACCTTTGAATCTTTCGCTTCCAACAGCATTTTCCTTATTCTTCCACTTCGAGAAACTAGAGGAAACTGCAAAAGAGTTTAAAATTCATACCTCGAGTACAAAACTGCGTAGTATATAGTCTGCAATTTCTGTCTATACTCGTTTCCTCAACATCTATCAGCACATAAATCTCCTTTTAACAATGGACATATACGATGAATCCTAATCTGGCAGTCAAACATTTACTAGCAAGTAGAAGCAGATATGCGAACCTTATGGAGTGCAAAGCTTGATGCTCTAACTTCAACTGTGAGATCACTAGAGACATCAGAAATTGGCCTGCAAGATGGTAGAATGGTATGGGAAAGATCAGATCTGGATTATCTCCTAGAATAGTATTGAAATTGAAAAGACGAGGAAATTTCCAAGCAGAAAGAAAACGAACAATCATACATGTTCGGTCCTAATAATTTCGAGGTCCTGTAGGAACTTCTGCTATAAACCTGTACACTCATTTCTGAAACCGTGACTACCAAACAGGTTTTCCCAAGAATATAGTCTGACCATAGACAGTAAAATAACCCAGAAACTACATAAGTTCTTGTACTACAAATCTTCAGGTGGCCACCCAGATCCATAGACAGCAACAGTCTTGAGATTCTAAATCGACACAGATGGCCCAGATAGGAAAATCATAATCCAATAATTACACATTCACTGGGACTACAGAAGCTGTACGGCAGGCAGTAATGTTTCGGTTCTTGACTCCACAAAGCTGTAACTCAAGATCGCAGAATGATAGTGCCTTTTTTAGGCGTCGCATGGTTATGCTTTTCTCAGCAAGCTTTTGTCATTTTCAACAACTTCAATACGATGTCCGTACTTGTTTTGAAGAGTAAAATGCTCACAAATTATTGAGCGGCAAAACATTAATAGCAGGGCAATTTCTGATAGTGCTAGGTGATAACTCCTGCTGACTCTCGTGCCCTTGTCGTTGAAATGAAATTTTATTTGTAAGGTCAAGATCATAGTTTCGTTGTCAAACTCTCATACTTTATAGATACCATGAGGTGTTGTTTTGTTGCATTAATTAGTGCTAACTCTGGTGACTCAAACATGAGGCTTTGATTTGGCATGCCAAGATGATCTACCTTTAGTTTATGCAAATCATTCTATTCTTGCAACACTACAGGAATATGTAAAACCACTAAATTCTACTACAAGAACTACTGAAATGCAGTTTATTTCAATTTGATTATTAGAAGGCCAATGAATTCTGAGAAGTTTTGAAATGAAATCATAAACAGAAGGAACTTTTTATTCTCTGGGAATCGACTTTTTCATTGAAAGCATACTCCTGAGATTGTTTCCATATCAGAAGACACCAACTAAGCATTTATTGCCAATTTCCATTGAACCCCAGAAACTGAGATTAATTTTGGCAAATTGAGTATCAATTGTTTAGACAAATTTGAGAACGAAGTTTAAGAGAAAAGTTGCTTAAAATATTCAACATTTCTCCTAAATTCCAGGGAAGAAATAGCAGTCATACAACGTTTCAGAATCCTTTCCAGCATAAGCAATCATCATTTTCAAACCAAAATCAAGCGCAGTATTTGGAAAACAGCTATCAAGTGAGAGAAAAACTAAGAGACGGAGGGTTACCATTCAGTAGCGTGCCTTATACTTGAACTTGGACGAAAGGATCTCTTGCCAGATATGCTTGGCTTCAATTCACCAACAGTAACAACACCCATTTTTTCTGGCAGTTCAGCCTTAGGTTTCTGTTGGAGAGAGAGTGGAAGTTCTGCAACACCAATCCCACTAACAGTTTTCTGTCTTTCAAGAATATAATCCAACTGCTTTTAACAACCGACTCCTAACCAAAATGTGATTTTATTATTCTGCAGAGCTGACATGTTGTGCTAGCAGGTTCAACACCTCACCTTTCTTTTCTTTATCTGTATAATTCTATTCTCTGTGGGAAAGGAAAGCTGGAGTGAGGTGAAAGTCACATGAACCCATGCAAGATTATTAGAGGA
>JANKOE010000009.1:32743330-32755430 GCA_026284465.1 Erythroxylum citrifolium | reverse complement strand
GAAAGCTACCCTCATAAAGATTAGCTTAGTTTAATACTATATTATGTGTAAAGAACACCAAAGTGGAAACTTAAGATGATGTGTTGGGTTACAGGTTATAATGAGAACCACAGTACCTCAACTTAGCTTGCTTTATGTGGGAGACTAATATACTCCATTTTAGGCCAAGCTTTTGAAGAAAGCAATCCACTTAAGGAGCTCCCAAAAACCTAACCATGAGGAACTCCCAACTTGAGGTTAACAATCGTTCAGCAAAAAAATAACCTTCAACGACTACTACACTTGCTCTCAAGCTCAAATCATACGTCAAGATGAGGGAAAAGTGAGTGAAGTTGACGATCTCTTTACTTTCTAATAAAGAATTTTGCAATTGTACTAGCCACAACCTCACTTTCTCTAAGCATAGAATTGACATACAGTTCTCATAAGTAATAAAGATGCACTGTTTTTATTTTGGTTGTTGGATCAATGATGGCTTAGGAGCACACGATCAAGTGGTAATGATGATCCCATCAGTTCGTGCTTTTGTTCGGCTGGTCGACTACTAGGTTTCTTTAAAACCTACCCAGTTAGGCCTCACTAATCAAGTGGTTAAGATCATTTATACAACTTGCTTCTCATCAGCTTTATCTTTACTCTGTACAATTTAAAGATCAGTACACCTGCATTATAGGCTTTGCATTATAGCCTTTGTAACATTTCTTCCCTCACTGGCTTTAAACAGTTGGCAGATGAGAGAGAGCGAACTCCCAAGAGGTCCACCATGGTTTAGCATAGCTTTAAGCCAAATGGGAGGAATCTGCAGTCCGCGTATAATATATTAAAGCAGTACCTAAATTTTCGGGACTAATTTGTCTAAATTGGAAGTGCAAAATGACATGCAAAATAACCAGAATGCTGCCAGGTTTCTTGGCCATGTCGTCTTAGTGACAGGAAATGACATGAGCAGTGTTTTAGACAAAAGCAAACAAAAACTGTCCTCAGACTGTGACAAACGTGCATCAGAAAGGTTATTACTATTATTGTATTTGCACAGGCGTATTATATACGTATGGATTGAATTTCTAGAAGACTAGGAACATATTATAAGACGGCCTCTCGAAGAACTAATAATGCGATTTGCCCCAAGAAAGGTGGCATAGTGTATGGGGCATGTTTCAAGTGGGTACTTCAGCTATGGACCAAGGATGTGGTGTACTAAATTCTATTCCAATCTCTTCAGAATCCGAACTAGTAAACAAAAAGGAAATTTGGCTCAAAATCTATGGGGTAAAAAGAAGGTTGATGTATGGTTTTGTGAGGCATGAAAGTTGGAGTGAGCAAAAGGAATAAGTAAAAGCCGAAAGGGCATTACACATGAAGGGAAAAGGACCCTCTGAATCATTAGCACAGGTGTGCAAAAGTTGTGGCTACAATTATGAAACACTAGAGCCCACCATTTCAATATCCTACCCTACACGACGACCTCATGCCCCTATGCTCCGTTGGCTTTTTCTTACCTCTTTAACTTATTATTTCACAGATGGTCGACAAATTTTGGAATTGTTACCTTTGTGTCCTAGTTCAGGACGTCCAATCATGGACAGTAACAAAAGGAGGAGAGACCGTTAATTGATATGTCATGAAATTAATTGTGTGAGATGAGATTTTGTATTGTTACGTGAAGAACTATTGGAGCACTTGTTACCTTTGTTTAGGGCACTAGTCATGTCTTCCTATTTTCGTGTATGGCCACTCTTTGCGCTGATTAGGGTTGAAAAGATTTGAACTTTCTGTGGAAATTTGGAGTTTAAGCCCAGAAAAACTTTTATCTTTTCCATTGGAGCACAAGCAAATTTTGGACATATGGCTCCATTCAGCCTAGTCCATGTATGGATAGACTACCCTCTTGTTATGTGGTTAGAAAACAGGGCCCAGAACCAAATCATGCACTAGAAAACCCTCAAGGGTTTAAGGGTTTGGCAAATCCAGTTTTTCGTTTTAATCTAACGACAAAACATAAAAACGGCTGAGTTCTGACATGATCTGACCTAGAATCGAATAGTCCAAAGACCAGTAGGTCCAGTACAAATTCTGAGAGTTTAACACTTGTTCGACGAAATGCTACAAAGGAGTGCCTAAAAAGTGTTTGAAAATTTGATTAACGGAAGTGCACTTAAGCTGTTTGGTGGAATTTCGTTGAGAGCTTAGTTGAGGGAATCGAAGGTATCTTTGTAGCCTCAAAACATCATGGTGAAAGTTGGTATCAGAATAAGGTTTGCAAGGGAATGCAAGAGATATAATGGTAGGCGGAGGAATTGGGGGAAAGGATGGCTCGGTTGAAGCAAATTTTTAAACCAATTCTAGAAGAAAAGGGGTTCATTGTGGCTGCTCTATTGGATTCAATAACCGAAGCATTGGAACACATTCATAAACGATTTGATGACACTGAAAGGTTACTTGCTTTCCAACAGTAATGGGAACGGCAACGTTGTTGAAGAAATTTTCGTTGAGCAAAATGAGAACGGTAAAAACGTGCAAACCTCTCAAAGTTCTAATCAACGAAAGGTTACTTGCTTTATATGCAGTGGGACACATTATGAAAGGGAGTGTTCGAGAAGAACGAAATTGAATGCATTGTTGGTCGAAGAGGAGGACAACGATGAAGTAACGGTTATCAATCCATTGATGATGGAAAAGGCACCTAGAAGTGGAGTTTTAGGGCCTTTGATGAGTAAATATCATAGTTGCACATTGAAAGGAGTCGAGAGGAGCTCCTGTAAACTTCCTTCGGTGGTGGTGAAAAGGAGCTACAAACGGACTTATAGTCTAATCTTTGATGGTTTGAAGTTTTCAAGTTGGTAGCAGGAGCTATCACTACAAGATGACATGCACGAATAAGTCATTTTGGTATACACTTACGCTGCAACATATTTTGTTGGACTTTTGTAGGGCAATAGGTGACAGATTGGCCAACTTTGGCAGTAAGTAGCTAAAGACAAACATGCTAGACAGATTGGGCTGTCTAGAAAATTACTAAAAAGTTAGAAATGTAAAAGCTATCCATTTTGGTAAAATACAGCCACATTTAGAAATAAATAGAATGATCATGGCATTATAGCAACTGAAAATTGATGTTCGAGACAAGCTAAAGACTACTTCACCTTTTGATCATGACAGTTACAAAATGACAGTTACTTTTGATTATGTGATTAAATTAGTTATAATTTGTTTGTCCTAATATGAATGTTTGAATGGGTCATAATGTTTCAAACATCTGCAAATTTAAAATTTAGATAAATTTAACTTAAAAAGACATAAAAGTTGGAAAAAATGCTTCAATTTATCCAAAACCGTTGCTCATATATGTGATGTAGCTAAAAAAATGGGTTGACTTTTCCCCTTTTTAGACCTCATTTTGTGTAACCTTTTGTTACGAGACATCAATAAATATTTCTTACATGTGTATGATCTCATCCCTTGTTATTTATTGCCCAAAAGCACCATAAAGCCGAATGCACAGAACATGTTCAATGTAATGTCTCAAACAATGAAATGAGACTTTTACACTTGTCCAAATTTAGTTGTACTTTTGTGTGTGAAATCCCAGACCTTATTCCAACACTTTTAACCTTTGGAAGAGAGTTGGCTACGCCTCTAAAGGGTAAAGATTGAAGGATGTTTGACTAGATGCTTTAAAGGAGTGCTTGAAAAGTGCTTGGCAAATTAGGTGAGGTGCACTTGAAACTATTTGCTAAAATTTCATTGAGAACTTTAGTTGAGGGACTAAGTTGCAACACGAGCGACTCAAAGGCATCTTTCTAGTCTCAAGACAACCCCAACACAGTAATCATGGTCTCAAAGGAGTGAGCGACCAACACATATCCGATATATTCGACAAAATGGTTTGCAAGTGACAATGTGCTCTGGGTCTAAGGCTTCGCACACAAAAGGTTTGAGTTCCATTCCAGCACGTAAACCAGTAGAACACACAATAAAAACCAATAGGCACAGGTTGCACGGATTTCGCACATTGCTAATGCTGTAAACAAGTAACCTTGAGGTCTACAATACGCTTAACCGAGGGGAAAAATATCAGTTCTTTCCCATTAACAATGCAATGTCAATACCACATAAAAGAAGCAAAATATACATACGTATATATTTTTATATATACCTTACACTGGAAAAACATATTTGCCACTTCACTGAAGATGACCTTGACAGAAGACTTCAGTCCCAGTGTTACAATCTTCCTACCAACAGTACTCAAAATGTCATCAGTAATGCCTTGAAAGGTGGAGCCTGACAGATAACTTACCAACCAACTGAATTCACCGGGACAATTCTAGGGCTTGCAAAACTGGAAATTTTTCCTACTTGTCAGGAAGTAGTGCTGACATAACATAAGAACTGTAGTGACGATTTTCATTGTATGCTCTTTAAAATTCAAATACAGACAAGATCAAAGTACCACGAGAAGAATTGGGTTGGCCATTCTACTCAAATTAATGCAGGCTAAGTTGGAGAAGCCATAGGGGTACTGCTTCTTAAAGCTTATTTGAGATACTATAGATGACTACAGAAAAATGATATGAGCATACAGATGGTCCTAAATAAAACTAGATCAGAATGCCTGACAAACCTTTTCTGCACAAACTATAATCTACTTAGCTCTACAGAGAATATATAAATAAAGGCTAGGCATACCACATCCACCAGATAGTGAAATGATACCACTAGGCAAAATCAACTTGATCGACGAACCTCAACACTTTGTCCTGTGTTTCTGCCACTGGTTAAAGAAACTGAACTCTGACCTGAAAGATGTAGATCAGATAGAGGAACTGACCCAGTCTGGGAGAAAATCAACCCAACTGAACTGCTGGATGTGTTTCCAGAAGAAGGGATTCTGTTTAGGTAAGGATCCTTTTTGGTCCCTGAAATCAGTTCAGGTTGCAATTCAGAAGAAGAGGAGGAGGGGGCCAGAGTGGCAAGCAAAGACCCAACTGGATAAGGTGTAACTGGCATGTCAACGACGGATGACACCAATGGACTGTATCTCATTGGTCCCATTGGATGATCAAATTTGCATGTGGATCCGAACTTGCAATGCCCATTTTGCAAATAGAATGAACAAGCCTGAGCTCCCTGTTTTACACAAGTAGGGTATGAAGAAGCTGTAACAACTGGAACTACATTAACATGAACAGAAACTTCATCTCAACATATATTAAATGCCATCAGAAATTATACGAAGAATGTTCAAGGTAGCTGACAAAAAAGCTGATATGCCTACTTATCTAAGGTCTCTATTAGCCATTTAAAGTCATGCCTAAGATGACATCAAGAATGAGGATTAAATTAATGCATTCACATGGGTTAACTCCCCTCCAAACCAATGTATTTAAAGCCCATGTCCACAACGATAATGACTTTTTCCATCCAAACTCATTTTTAGCCTTATTTTACAACTCTAGATAATTGTACATCTGAGATGAGCTCGTGTTCCAAATGATTTCAACTTTGGTAGAACCTCAGATAATTACTCTAAACTGTACAATTGTGGCTAGCAATGCTATGAAGTCTGACCTTGTGGCTGAACCAATGGGGAAAGGGAGCTATGCAGGTCTCCACAGATTGAACCCCAGGTATCATGACAACCATGTATGTGCTAGAACATATGAGACGGTGTACTCTTCAAAGCAAAACAACCACAAGCAGACTGTACCTTAACAGCATTGTATTGTATGCTAAAAAACAAATATAAACTTCAGAAATAAGGACAACTCAATTTGCCACGTGATGTGCAAAAGGAAAAAATGAACTAACAAACAAAAACATTAGGAAATACAGTGCAACTTGGCCACAAAATAAACTGGAAAATCTATGAAAATTGGGAAAAATTAAGCACCATGAGACACTACTTTTAATGCGTTGTAATCTAGCATAACATGAATTCAGAATTCAAACAGTTAATTTTAGAAGAAGAATGAGTCTACTGAAAATAATTAAAGCTTTAAAAATGAGCTGTCTAATGTCAAACTGGCTGTGTTACCTACCGGACGTAAGGGAAGACCAAGTGGACTGAGAATACAATTTGTTCTTGGCACGACTCGATCCCGAGGATGATGAAATCTGCAAGAAAAACCATATTTACAGTCCCCAGTTCTTAAGTAGTATTGACATTCAGGTTCACCAGGTCTCTCTGGAAAGGTTTGTTCCTTCTGGTTACCACTTGATGGACCAGTAGATAAAGATGAAGGATAAAGTCCTGCAAGTGTTGGTGTAGAAGATGATAGTTGTGATACTCCATATAGAGATGTAGCTCCAACTGCAGGTTGTGCACTAGGAGATAGCACAGGGCTTACAGGCGCCTGACTCACATAAGCCATTGACAGAATAAGAGATGCATAATGTCAATGCTGACCATATTTCAAAACAATTATGATCATTACATTACCGAGTAAGGACTCCAACCCGGAATAGGAACCACTCCAGGTGAAAACAGAAGAGGACCATAAGCCCCTTGCACGTATGAACCAGGTAACAGAGGAGGCCTCACCCTCAAGCTGGTGGATGATGTGCCATATTGGTCAGGTAAAGGAATTGAAGCTGACTGCACCGACTGATAAAATTGGGGTGCAGATGTTGGCACTGATGTGCCCCCTGGTTGAGGATGATGGAATTTACAAGTTATACCAAATTTGCACTGCCCCGTTTTCAAATAGTAGGAGCATTCTTTCTCACCCTGTCAAAATGGAGTAAAAAAGGATTCAAAATACATCATCAAACAGCTAACAAAATAAAAACTATCAGCAAGTATTTTTATATAGAATTATGCAAATTTGCATTGCAACTGGTGGATGTGCATGTGTAGGCTAACAAGCAAACCAATGGATTGGTAAATGGATGGCAAGACCAAAATTCACAGACATATAAGATATAAGGAAGGGGAAATAATATGAGAATTCAAACCGGTCGTAATGGGTATCCGTGTATATTTAGTTGAACATGGCTCAATGATCCACCTCCAAGTTTTGGGTGGTTGAACTTGCAAGATGCACCAAATTTACAGGTTCCCGTCTTCAAATAGAACTGCCCATTAAAACAACCAACATTGTGTCAATGCGAGCTTATAACGTTATTTCCAAAGAAAACAATTATCAACTAGGAACATTTGCATCAGTAAATTAACCTGGCATGGGGGCTCCCCTATTCGTTCTGGATACTCCCCCGTAGCTCTTACAGCTGCCTCAACCTAAGCAGTTTTGAAAACCAATCAAAACAAGAAACATCTAAGCCATCCACCAAAACCATAACATTTCACAAGTATGGTTTTTTTGCGCAGCTTATGAAGACACGAGAAAATATCATAAATCCTTGTTCTTTTTAATCATTTGCTAGCCAACAGAGATAATCCGCCCACCTGATATTAACTTATGAAAACCTTCAGAATCTAGAACACAAAAACTTAAACATTACACCCTTGTTGTTTCCACCAAGAAATGATACTTCAGTCATACATACGCGATATGCGTGTCATTAGAGTACAGATTACCCAGATGAAAAAGACACACTAGCAGTGAATGGGAATGTAGCAAAACTACGAATGATTGAGAGCTATACCGCAGCGCGATCGGGAGGGTGATTGTAACGGCACCTACTACCATACCCACAAAACCCGGTTCGCATATAGAACACGCAGTCCGGTGCTCCGGGACGCTCCGGGTAGGATTCATTACTAGCCAGCCCCAATCGCCACATAGATTCTGCACAAACCACAGAAGCAGTCACTACATTTCCAAAACCCTAGAAACCAAAATTATTACTCCTGCATGCTCCTCCGTACAGTTAAAATAAAAATTAAAAACAAAAGAGAGGAGGGAAGTAAATGCAAGCGAAATGAAACGAGAATCAAACAAAGATGCGACCTTCGAGTCCGGTTTCGCCGCCCGCGAGCACCCACTCGGATTGCGACCCGTTTCTCGCTTGGCCCCGAGCGTACAAGTCCATCTGGTTGCCCCTCTCACACGGAGAAGTCTGTACAGTTTATAAAGAATGAATTGAGAGGAGACTATTATAGAATCAAACTTAGAGGATCGGAAGACCTCCTACTAAACTGGACTGGACTGGACTAAGAAAAAAGAAGAAAGAGAAAGAGAAAGAGAAAGAGAGAGATAGCTTTTTAACAGTAACGGAGTGGAGTTGAGTTTCTTTTTGCAATAATTATGTAAAAATAAAATGTGTGTGTGTTTGGGGACTGTCTCAGGCTCAGAGTCTCTAGTCTCTGCCCGCCAAATTATGAGGTCCGCCGGACGGAAACGCTGATGGTCGTGGCTCCACCTTTTAAACGTGTTATGTCATGTAATGTTTGGACCAGACCTAGAGGGATTGTGATTAAGATCCTAAAACAGATTCCTAGACTTCATCAAATGTGACTTTTAGTTAATGTAACATTACGTTATAAACCTTAAGAGGGATTGTGATTAAGATCCTAAAATAGATTCCTCAAATGTGACTTTTAGCTAATGTAATATTTATAAACCTTACTTCCAAACTTGGTTGTATGACTTACAGGCACTTAAATACGTTAATCCAAATCCATTACCTCAATGTTATGTAATGCGTTCCGTTTGCACGGGAACCGATCTTCAGTTCCACCAAATGGATGGCTGGGATTGGTTATGACACAGAGGGCACAGGGTTGATAGAACAGAAGATTTCACGCCCGTTCGCATCAATTAGAAAACGGTATAAAAATACATAATACCATTTCGGAGATCCATGCCGACTGGTGCCAGCTTCTTGCCGGGGGATATCATAGGGTATAATAATAGGTTAAATCAAAATAAATTTATAATTTTATTTGAAATATATAACACAAAACAATTATTTTAAAATTATAAGATAATTATTTTCTATTTTAAAATTATACGATAACTATTTTCTATTTATAATTTTAAAATAAAATTATAATTTTACAAAATTAAAAAACTATTTTATGATTTATTAAACAATAAGATACCAACTCTAATACAATTTTCAAGTACTTTTAAATGCTAATTTGTTGAATTTAAAAGACTTTATTTAAAAATTTTATTTAATTAAAATTAAATTTTAATACAATCGATTTGAGTCTTTATTGAGTTGAGTTAAAATTTACCATATTAATACATAATTCTCAAATAATTTTAGCTATTAAAATTAGTATTCTGTTAATTCAAGTTTTTAAATAAATTTAGTATTTGATTTAAATTAGTAAATTATTTATTTAAAATGCATTTTATAGTCGCTTACATTTTCTGGAGCCGCCAAGTTTGGCATTGGGGCAGGAGTAGGACAAGAAGCCGAAGGGCATTTTAGAGGATATTTCACAAACGGCAGATTTGGACCGGCGTAGCTAAAGAGAATAAAGAGACCATTCAACCGCTCTCGAAACTTGTGCATTTCCTATCATTAAAGTACGTTAGGCGACAAAATATGCACAGTAACTACCTCTATTGTTGGGCTACTTAGGTACCTTAATTTTAATTTTAATTTTTATTTATTTATTTCAGTTTTTAGTTTCAAGATAATTTGTTTATATATTAACGAGACTATAATTTCAATTCAAATAAAAAACAAAAAAAATTTTACACTATCATTTTAGAGCCTAATATTAAGGTAATTTACATCTTTTTTCGTTTTTATATCAAAATAAGAAAAAATATGTCAATGTTTTAAATAATAAGCTAGTTTTATTCTAAATACTCTTTTCATATTTAATGCTCAAAGATAACTTTATTCTTAATTAGTTAAATATTTTATTTTTATTATAATATATTTCTTTAATTTAAGTTTTAAAGACAATGATGGAAGAATAAGTGAAAATACGTCTTTTAGAAAGATTATTAAGAACATAAAATGTAAAAAATAGTTGTTTGTTTGGGACCGTTTGGTTCTACTTCTGTTTTTTTGTGATTTTTAGTTTTTTTTTGTTTTTGATTTCTATTTTTTAATTTAAAAAACATGTTTGGTTAAGATTTCTAATATAAAAATTAAAAATAAAAACATGTTTGGAAACATGTTTAGTTTTATCATCCTATTTTTATTTTTAATTATACTCTTACGTTAATTATTTTTAATATAATATACTATATTTTTAAATTCATTAATTCTCATTATGGTTAAAAATTAAAATATATGCATATTTATATAACTAAAGAAATAAAATTAAAACTTTGTAACAGACAAACTTTGATAATTCATATCACTATCTTTTAGTCTGTAAAACACATGTTTTGGATTGAAGAAAAGATTGCTTGTCCATAATTTCACATGCAAGTGATCATGTTATCTTACTTCCTCCTCTTCAACACACTTAGCTCCCAATTATACAAAGAGTGTGTGGTTTAATTTAGAAATAAGAAGCATTGAATCTAAGAGTTGGGCAACCTAAGATTCATACTTGCCATTGAATTTAAAACCTTTGCAGAAAAAACAACAAACGTGAGCCATGCACAAAGCTCAATCACTTAAACATTTTGAGGCCACATAGAGAAACAAAAGATTTCAGTAAACAACAAAAGCTGCAGATGTCCTTAAATTTTGAGGTTTGTCAAAATGATGCTAATCGATCACTGAGCATCCCAAATTAATACCTTGTATCAACTGGTTTCAAACTATCATATGACGAGTGTAATTCATCCATGATTTCAAAACCCAAACCAATCCAAACCCAGAAAAAAAAAATTTATACAATTTTAGATAGAGTGAAACATCATCTTTAGCATCAAACCCATAAACTCTATACCAAAAACTAACTACAAAAACTTTCAAAGTTAAGACCAATCCAAACCTAGATAGATTTTACTGAATTAGATACAATAGATGCAACACAACCATGTGCGGACTACTCTGTCCCATAAAACTTGTCGATTACCCAAATGATGAAAAATGTACCAACACAATCGCAGTCTCAAAATCTTTCTTTTTATAAGCAACATACTTTCTTTCACTGCTTTCACTTTTCACTTTTTTGCTTCTTTCTCTTCCTTCGTCACCTTCATTGGCTCCAACTCTGCTTTCTTCTCCAGGGAAGGAGGAAGAGATGGCGATGGCTCAACCTCCAGCACCTCTATATCCTCCATCGCATTTGGCGCTTTGAACTTTATATTCAATAATACCCATATTCAAATTGCATCACTCTTTGATCCTTCAGTTACATATTCAAACTAGATGTAAAAAAAGATGAGCAGTAGGTTTCAGGATGGGTTTGCTAAAGACAATAATAGAGAAAAAATAGGGGTCTGTTGTTTTCTGTCTAATAAAACGTGTTGTCAAAATTAAGAGAAACATTATCTTCTTGTTTCCATAAAACTATTGTGGTTTTCTTATTTTCATAAATGAGAAATTGCAATAGACAAACATGTTTTATGGACTTCTTTTTCATTTTACAAAAACGACCACAAAAATAGAAGAAAAAATGGAAAATATGGTAAAAAAGGGTTGTCATTTTTATGTTTTCATAAGTTACAAAGATTATTTGTTAAATAAGAAAATGTTATCATATTTAAAATCCAACGTATAGGTTTTGAAGGTAATATGATTTGAAATAATGAAAAAATCACTCATAATTTGTAAAAAAAACGTGAACGATGATTAGATTGACATATTTGTACCTTATCAAATTAAGATGGGGAATTGACACATTTCTTACAAGTTAAGAGATTTATTGTTGGACCCCGAACTTTGTTTGGACGTCAGAATTGGTAAATAAGGAAATCAGTGTGGTATTTGGGTAATATTGCTAATGATGTTGGAGGTTAATGTATGAAATGAGTGTTTTAAGTGAACATGTATCATGGGTAACATCTTTATAATTGAAAAAGTGAATTTGTATAGCTACTATTTATGTAACTCCTTTGAAAGTGCAAATTTTGAGACTTCGATTTATTAGGGCTATAAATGCCCACTAAAGCTTTGTAAGAACCTTTTATTGTGTTTTGCCAATGCTTGTTTAAGTATGGCTTTGCATTGATGTGAAAATGTGTCATAAGTTGTGTATATGAACTTTGTGTGATATGTGGTTGCTTTCAAAATTTATTCTAAAAGTATGTATTTTGTGGCTCATGGATGA
>JANKOE010000009.1:32670037-32697801 GCA_026284465.1 Erythroxylum citrifolium | reverse complement strand
ATGCGTTATGTCAGATTTAATGTTAGATAATCTCTTAATGCATGCTTATGCTGTTATATGATTCTGTATGATAAATTTTTTATTACTTCATATTTAGATTAGTTATTACTCACTAAGCTATATGCTTTGCACAGTAGATTTGCCCCGTGTAGGTTCAGAACAAGGAGTAAAGACTGGGACAAGTCAATTGCATTGGCCAAAGGAGTCTGAGTTTTGTATTAATGTATTTTGTTGAGTTGTTTGGGCTTGTATATAACTTTGGATTTGTGTTTCTGAGATTATGATACGTATTATATGTATGTTCGAGATTTTAAAAATGCATGTGTGAAACGTTTTGATTTGTTGTCCTGTATCATGTGGCATCTAGATATCCTCCCAGGGGATATGTGGGTGATACATGTATGTTAACCGATTGACTACTAAGTCTTATAAATATTTATTGAGTTACTTGATTTTAAGGGTATGGTCGGTTACCCTTACTGAATAGGCAACTTACCACTTATCACCAATTTTTTTAGGAGATCGAGTGTTGTCGATAACCCTAGTGCACGTGATAGACAGAGTGAAAAATAGTTGGGGTCATTAGATTACTTGTGTAAAATTGTTGGAATGTATATAATTTTTAATGTGACAGTTTGAATAGTTGTATTGTATAAAATATTTTTGTAGTTGACAAACAATTATCTCTTTTGGATCTATTGAGGAATTTAATTATTAATGATATATTTTGAGAACTATTTTGTTAATTGTAGTTTAAGAATTTTGGGAGTGAAACAAATCAAACTCTTGTAACAAGAACTTGAAAGTATAAATTTCTCACGTGATAATAAACAATAAACGTACATAAAGAGCTCAGTTGAAATGTCACGATACAAACTTATAGAATACTCAATAAATTAATCTCTCTCTTAATTCTCTATTTTATGGTAGATTTTTCTGATAATGTATTTTTATTAAGTGTAAAACTTAAAAGACAGGGGCAGGATCAATTTACATCAATTAACTTTAATCTAGTACTTCTATTAAATAACTATATCGATTAACTATTTAATTATAATCAATTGAGCTCAAGTACATGATCAATTAACTTCAATCTAGTACTTCTATTAAATAATTACATCAACAGTCGGAATTAATTAACCATTTAATTACTATCAATTGAGCTTAGGTTTAGTCATTAATAAGTCGACTGTTAGGCCACATACTAACGTCCTTTTATTCGACTTTGCATATTCTTACTAAAGTTCCTTGGGAGTTGGGGAGGTGAGAGGCAGCAAAGGAAGGGATGAGGGCTCTTAATTATATTCTACTCAACATGACAGTCACGAAGCAGCTGTTGAATGCAGCTTTTTTGTTTTTACATTCGGTATCTCAGCTTAGTCGGACTAATCTTAAACTCTTAAGATCCTACCTTAAGAATCTTAGAGGAGGTAAATCTAGAATTTCAAGATCTCTTAGGTTCCTACGTAAACTATACACTTCTGTGCATAAGGAGTCGTCATATATTCGATTGGTCGACTGCTGATTGAACACTGCCTCCTTGCTCAGCATCAAGTTCTCAGCAACCCTCGAATTTTCTAGTAGCTTCAACTCTCACATTATCGTTAGAAGCAAGGCGTCCGCAATTGATCCGATCAAGAAGCTATACTCAGGGAGCTAGAGGTTCATTAATTAGGAAGAAATCTCATTTCCCTTCTTTTGACGTGATTCGAATTCAAGACTTCCTGTACGTGAGAACGGTTATACCAATTGGTCCACTCCTTGTTCTCCAGTATTTATGAATCATGCAATGGTAGACGAAGTGGTGTACATATCTAATAAGTGAAATGGAGACTTACAAGATATAGCCTATCCGACCATCTGAAAGTACCATAGCCACCATACCCATCCCTACTGATATTGGTCCTCTCCCACGTATTACTGACTGTTGGAGCTAAGATAGTCGATCGTTCATCGAGAGAATAACATTGCCCATGAAAAGTCCGTTTCAATAATATTCCTTACCAATTCCGAGAGGGGGGTAGTATGCCACGTGGCAGCATGTAAGTAACTAAACTATTCACACATGTCAAACATCTACTCCGTCATCGTCTCTTCAGCGTTTCACAGATCCTTACACTTGTCGTAAACACACTAAATTCCTCTTCTTTCTCTCAATTCCACCGTCCCATCCTCAACTCTCCTTCATATGTATATATCTTCTACTTCCACCTCGCCTCAGCTTTCTTTCTTTTGTATGCTATTCCCACGCGCAGCTTCTATGCTCAACTCCTTTGTCTTATCTTCACATCTTCTCCGTCGCTCAGTCGTCCTGTCTGCTCCTAAGTTGTCTTCCCATATTCTTGGAAGGTACCCTTCTTGTCAGGTGTTCCCTCCCTTTGTTCGTTGGTTTCACTCGAATAGGAGCGTCGTGGCAATGGCCGAGCATACCACCCAACCGGTGCCTTCTGCTTCTCACCACAAGTATACCAATCGTCTCGCGGCTGAGCACAGTCCCTATTTGCTTCAACACGCTCATAACCCTGTAAAAATCTTGATTCTTTTATCGTTTACAGGGTGCAAATGAGCGATTTGGTTTTGTGTTTTGATTTGGGATGTTTTGAATTATTGGGTTGAAGGTTGATTGGTACCCATGGAGCGAGGAAGCTTTCGCTGAAGCGCGCAGAAGAGACGTGCCCATCTTCTTGTCAAGTACTTTACTTTTCTTGAATCCATTCTTTGGTTTTATTTATTTATTGTGATTTGGAAATTTCGGGGTCTCATGTCTTTCGTTTCTTGGAAATTCTCTTGGTGGGTTTGGTCGCTGCTTTCTTTTTCAAGTCGGATACAGTACCTGCCACTGGTAAAACTTCTATGTCAACTCGGTATCTGTGATTTTTATTTTTAGTAATAATTTGGAAGGAAAAAAAGGAGGGAACTAACGTTTTGGCCTGGAATGTCCGATTAGGTGCCATGTTATGGAAGTGGAGTCTTTTGAAGACGAGGGGGTGGCTAAATTGTTGAACGATTGGTTTGTTAGTATTAAGGTGAGATGGAATCAGTGACGGTATCTTATAGCTAGTTATAAATCAATCTTTGGGAATTGATAATTTCTATTTTGCAAGTCGTTCTGAACTGTCAAGTGTGTCAGGTTGATCGTGAGGAACGGCCAGATGTTGATAAGGTGAGCCTTTGGCTTATCGATTAAAATCATATGACAAGACTACTGTGTTCTTTTAGTTGACTTCGAAAATGGGAGAGCAGGATCTTTAGATGTTATACCATCTAATTGGTGCTTACTTTTCTCTCATATTAGAGCAGAAATTTGTATGCACTATATTGTTTTTCTGCATGTTCACATAGATGGGAAGTCAATATTATCTGAACTCTATACCCTTTCTTTCTGGTAGCTTGACAAAGTACTTTTATCCGTGCAGGTTTATATGACGTTCGTGCAAGCACTTTATGGTGGCGGAGGGTGGCCGCTTAGCGTTTTCCTTTCACCTGATTTGAAACCTTTAATGGGGGGAACTTACTTTCCTCCAGATGATAGATATGGAAGGCCGGGATTTAAAAGTATACTCAGGTGAAAGCATTGTGGCCACTGCATAGCCTAATTTCATTCTTCTTTATCTCTTTTTCTGTGCTTTTCTGAACAATTATCAAAGTGCTAGAGCTTTGAACAATTATTAAAGTGCTAGAGCTTGCAACAATTAAAGAGTTGGTAAATTATGCAATACCAAAGGTTCGTATAGCATACATGAACTATCTTTACCGTATTCATTCATTCTACTTATTTATTCAGAAAAGTGAAGGATGCGTGGGACACTAAGCGAGAGATGCTTGTTAAGAGTGGAGATTTTGCCATTGAACAGTTGTCAGAAGCGTTGGCAGCAACTGCCAGTTCAAATAAATTGGCTGATGGGCTTCCACTCAGTGCCCTGCGTCTATGTGCAGAGCAAGTATGCTATTTTCTTGTTTTCGCATAAAATTTCTTGGCCACATTATTGTGGAAGAAGGAAAAAGGAACACCTCTTGGTTCTATAGTGATGCTGATCATTCTGCGCTAAAGCTAGGCCGTTAACATTTGTGCTTAATATTGCCTCAGTACCATATAATTGTTAAAACTTAGAGGTTGGCGGGTTACCATTAAATGGAATTATATGGAATTCTTGTTATCTATTACCTGTATGTTAAGTTTCTGCGTTATTGTGATTGCAGTTGTCTCGAAACTATGATTCGCAGTATGGTGGATTTGGATCAGCCCCAAAGTTTCCTCGACCTGTTGAGATCCAACTGATGCTATACTACTCTAAAAAATTAGAGGATGCCGGTAAATCAGGTGAAGGAAAGGAAAGTGTGAAAATGGTTCTCTTTACTCTGGAATGCATGGCAAAGGGAGGTGTTCATGATCACATTGGAGGTGGCTTTCACAGATATAGTGTGGATGAGCGCTGGCATGGTAAGTTGGTCTTCATATAAAAACATAAAACATATAGCTGATTTAGTAAATTGACCAATCCATCTTAACTTGATATTTACAAGAGATTCTGTAGTCTTCATGAATATTGGAAATCCCATGTTCAGTCTATCTCCTGAAAGTACTGGGTTGATAAAGAATCTCTTGTAAGGTTTCAATGAGAGGTATGGTCAATCTACTCAGTTAGCTTCATGTTGTGGAATTTTATTTCATTAAGTGAACTTCATAGAAAGAAATGTTAAAAGTTGTCGTTTTCTCCTTGCAGTTCCTCACTTTGAGAAGATGTTGTATGATCAAGGGCAGCTTGCTAATGTTTACTTAGATGCTTTTTCTATTACCAATGATGTCTTCTATTCATGTATATCCCGCGACATTCTTGACTACTTGAGAAGAGATATGATTGGACCACGAGGTGAAATCTTTTCGGCAGAGGATGCTGATAGTGCTGAACATGAAGGTGCTAGGAAGAAGAAGGAAGGAGCTTTCTACATATGGACAACTAAAGAGGTTATATTGTTATTGTGTCATTGTTCTTTTAGTCCCTTGGTTGAATTAAACAATTACCTAAGAGTACATACCAATCCAGCAAGAGTGATAAGGGTGCTCATTGGACATTCTGAGCACCATTTGATAAAGTATATTTCTTACTTTTTCTACACAGTTTCTGATGTTTTTATAGAGGTCTCAGTGTCTTAGTACAAAGGTTGTATTTTACTCTACCTAAAGTAATCTGTTCATTGGGCTTTTTAAGTCGCCATCTGTTTAGCCAGAAACCATTTTGAGGAGTTAACATTAGTGGATAGCGTCTGCATAGCTCAGTCTCCTGAATAAGTTTTTGTAGGATTCACCTACAAATGTACAAATTCCTTTCCCTTAACATCTATATGCAAAAGAATAATTCTTTCATACTCGACAATATTTCTTTCATACTCGACAAGATATTAGAAAAGAAGGATTTTTTGCTTTTTCTGCATTACCTATTTTGATTATATATTTTATGCGGTTTAGGTTGAAGATGCCCTGGGAGAACATGCAACTCTTTTTAAGGATCATTATTATATAAAACCTCTGGGGAATTGTGACCTTTCAAGAATGAGTGATCCTCACAACGAATTCAAAGGGAAAAATGTGCTTATTGAACTCAATGATACTGCAGAATTAGCATCCAAATATCAGCTTTCTGTTGAAGACTATCTTGAAATATTGGGAAAGTGCAAGCAAAAGCTTTTTGATCTAAGATCAAAACGACCAAGGCCACATCTAGATGACAAGGTCTTATGCTTCAAAACATAATCATTTCTTTCTGATATGCGCTTTTGATTATTTAGCTTTCTGCTTGTGATGCAAACTGTTTGACAAAACAGTTCCTTGTTAGGTAATTGTTTCGTGGAATGGTCTCACGATTTCATCTTTTGCAAGAGCTTCTAAGATTCTCAAGTTTGAAGCTGAGAGCACAAAATACAACTTTCCTGTTACTGGATGTGATGTAAGATATTGCAATCTTCTGCTTGTCAACGTATCTTCTAAAGTTGATTGTTCAATTACCTGCTGAAGTATATCCTGGGATATTTGGATTCTTTGCACTAATATTTTTGTAAGAAAAGCTTTTGAAAGAATGTGTTGATCGGTTTCTTGTTCCATCATTTATTAGATAACAATGTGTGAAGATGTCAGTGATGTCTATGGTATGGCGAGTTTTGTTTATTAAGTGTTGTACTTTTTCTTTTGGCTGAACCATTTTGACTCATTGGAAAATATATTCCCTTGGAATGGTCATAATTTAATCATGTTGGTTACCAGTCTACTGGGACAAACAGGGGATGATAATTCTTGTCATCTTTTTGGGTATTATGTTATGGTTTGGGGCATTGCTGTGCCTCTGGTTTTGAGTATTACAATTGAACTGTTCTGACATAGTTTTTGCCCATTGTTCACTGTCAATTGGGTTGAACATCACTTTCCTTTGTGGTGCTTTGGTGGTTGGCTTTGTTCTGATCTGACATTCCATTTTTGCTTGTGACAATTGCAGCCGAAGGAGTACCTAGAAGTTGCAGAAAAGGCATCACATTTTATACGAAATCTTCTTTACAATGAACAAACACGCAGACTTCAACACAGCTTTAGAAATGGTCCCTCTAAAGCACCTGGCTTTTTAGATGATTATGCTTTCCTCATTTCTGGGTTGTTGGATCTCTACGAGTTTGGTGGTGGAGTATGTTGGTTGGTATGGGCTACTGAACTACAAAACACTCAGGTAGGTAACAACCACCAGAATTTGTTTGGTCATTGTAGGAAGTGGCCTTAAATCTTGACCTAAATGTGATTGCTTGTAAAATGTTACCAGGATGAACTATTTCTGGACAAAAGGGGAGGAGGTTATTTCAATACTCCTGGCGAGGACCCTTCGGTTCTCCTCCGAGTAAAGGAAGATCATGATGGTGCAGAGCCTTCAGGAAACTCAGTTACTGCAATCAATCTCATAAGATTGGCCTCAATGGTGGGTGGCAGTAAGTCTGAACATTACAGGCAGACTGCAGAGCATCTTCTGGTATGTTTTTTTCTTAATGAGACTAGTTGTTGAACTTATTGAGTTTGCCTTTTAACACTTAGGCTTTGATTAAACAGGCAGTTTTTGAGACGAGACTAAAAGACATGGCCATGGCTATACCTCTAATGTGCTGTGCAGCGGACATGACTTCTGTGCCCTCACGGAAGCATGTTGTCTTGGTTGGTCGCAAGCCATCTTTGGAATTTGATAACATGCTGGCTACTGCTCATGCTTCATATGATCCCAATAAAACAGTAAGCACATTGCTTTGGACTTCTCAGGCATTTTCAGTTTCTGCGTCTTGATGGTCGCATTTTCTGTGCTGAAATCTTTCTGCAGGTAATTCACATAGACCCCACAAACAATGAAGAAATGGAATTCTGGCAGGAAAGTAATAGCAACATTGCCCTCATGGCGAGAAATAATTATGTTGCAGATAAAGTTGTTGCACTTGTATGTCAAAACTTCACTTGTAGTCCCCCAGTGTTCGACCCCAAAACTCTCAAGGTCTTGCTTTCCAAGAAGCCCTCCGTTGTTATGTAAAATTCTAGTTCTCTCAAGTTATATATGAATTACCTCTGGAATAGGGTATGTGTGTACCTGATGTAGTATAAGAGAGTTTCTGGGAATCTTCTATTCCAGTGCAGGGGAAGAATATCACATTGAATTTGTGTGTGTTTGGATAACCCTATGGTGGTTTATTAAGCAGATGCCCTTTTATTAAATATTCAATCGTATATCGTTGAAAGTTAGTCAATACAATATAATGCATAGCAAGTTTTAACATTTTATACTAAAGATACTCGAAAGACTTAAACTAAAGCATTTAGAGATACATGTAAGGATGCAAGGAGAACCAAAGTATAATAAAGAAAAGGATTAATCATAAGGGCAAAGGGAATTGAAGATTGCTGTGCTTCAGAGCAGAACTGCTTTTGTATCCAAACTAAGTTTTTAGAGACTATCTCGTTGTAATAAGACGGCAATGCCCTTAAGAGGGTTTTGGGGGCATGGAGAGGTAATAGACTGGGACGATAATGCCGTCATTTGATCAGATTCAACCCAAAAATAGGATGAGGTTTGTTCAACAATTCCAATGTTTGGGTCTGCTTAACCCAGCCATCTCTTTCGATTTTCTTCGTAGAAGCTTATTTTCACCAACCAAATCCATCCAACTACTTAGAGTCGAAACCTCTGTTTATCTTCAGAACTACCAGCCCCTTTGTAGACCCATTACAAACAAGTTATCAAGAGAAAAAGGAGATTCTTTTACACTGAACTACCTGATTCAATCATGCCGGATTTCTGTAGAAGCTGCGGTGTCAGCGGCAGAGAAGATGAAATTCGACTCTTCAGAGAGACCAGATGCGGTTTTAGCTCTTCTTAGAAACCATGGATTCACCGAGTCTCAGATCTCAAGACTCGTCAAGAAACGACCTTTCCTGTTGTTAGCCCATCCTGAGAATACACTTTTGCCAAAACTCAAGTTCTTGCGCTCCATCGGGATTTCAAATGCCGACCTTGCCAGAGCACTCACAGCAGATCCTAACCTTTTGACCGATTGAAAATACCTTATAATGTACTTGATGAGACTCACAAAGAACTTTTTCAAAGAGTGTTCAGTGTAAAATCTTGAAGCACTATCTTCATTAAGTGAATAATAATTATCTAAATATAATATTTTATTGTAAAATAATGATTAATTAGACATAATCAAAATATTTTTTAAAAATATATAAATTTCAAAATAAATTTTGATTTAATAATTAAAAATATATAAAATAAATATTTGTTTATAAATAATAATTTTTAAATTATTTATTTTAAAAAATATTTTATTAATACTTTATTAATAAATATTATATAAAAATAAAAAAATTTATTAGTAATAAAAATAAAAAATATTTTATTTTTAAGTTTATTTAATTTATAATTATTATTAGTAATAAAATATTTATTATTATTTTAAAAACTTTCGGACAGACACTGGACAAGGAGACCCAATCCACCTGAGAGTGTCCGTTAAACGGACATACACGTCCGTTTAACGGACACACGCTGGACAACAGGTCCAGACCTTCTTCCAATCCTTTCCAAACCTCCAACTTCTAACCCAACACCAATAACACTTCTAAACTTCTCCAAAAACATATTCTTCAATCACAACACAACTTCAAGGTCATTCAAAACCTAACCTACATGCATTAATCTCCAAAACTCTACTCATCCACAATTAACAATCACAAACCAAAATACATATTCAATCATACCATAAAACATACACTTACTTTGAAACTCATATATTCATATAGCGAGAAACTTTGCAAAGTCCCATTTCATTCCCAAAATCAATGGGGTTCATAAATAACTTTAAAGTACATATCGGCATTACATCAAAACTTTACACATGATTCAAAATACACTTGATGTATAATGTTCAATATGCTATTAATGCTATTCAAAAACCTATCGATTGACTTAATACATGAACTACTCTCTCGAATTCGTCCAAATGCCCTGCAAGGAATCACTGGCCTTCTTGGTCTGCACCTGAGGGGAGGGAAAAATATGGGTTGAGCTTCATAGCTCAGTGGCTAAAATATTTCTAGCCATTGGCTTTGAGCCACGCAACCAACGAAATGTACTTATAAACCATCAAGCACATAAGCAAATAACTCACCATAACAATTTGACTATCACAAATTAATACACATTTCCTAAATCAATACATTTCGGATGCAATTCAATTTAAAGTACAACTTAGCACGTTATAATGCAAATGCATATCAAATGGTTCGAGGGCTCCGTGAACAAAACAATGAAATCGAAGTTTACATCGTGAACAAAACGAGTCCATTTCGGATCTCGTGGGCCACAAGCGGGCTGCCTGGAGAAGGCATTTGGTCAACGTCGATGTGACTACAAAACGGTTTCCTCTTACCCAAACACACTCAATTTCTATGATTCAATTATCCATTCATATCAAAATGCCATGCTTTAGTTTAATGGCATGATATTCATATCAAGATGGTAAGCATTTGTAAATGCATAATATGTCAAACTTACAATTCAATTGTTTTGTCATGAATATATACATCATGATGAAATAATCAACATAACAACAATTCATTCAAGACATTTAACACATAATTCACACATCATACATTTTGCCCATCACACAACAACTAGAAATAATCTTACCCACCTTGAATTAGGAATCCCCAAAATCAAGTTCCTCCTTCCTCTGGCTCTTGAAGGACCTCTTGGATTCTTAAACACAAGCAACATCCCATGAAGTTCACTTAATTTGGAAAACCCCCAATTTCCTTTAAGCACCAAACCCTAATCAAGCTTCAATTTAACCCATTCATGCTTCATTTAGGCTAGAAAACGCTAAATCTAACTTAGAAACTCAAACCCCTAAGGAATCCATCATCTTCTTCCTCCCTTTTTCCTTGGATTTTCGACCCCTTTCTTCTCCTTTCTTCTCCTTTCTTCTTCTTTCTTCTTCTCCTCCACGACTTCTCCTTCTCTCCTTGCTTTCCACGACAATTGCTTCTCCCTCTCTTCAAATTTTTGGACTTCTTATTCCTCTTTGATTTCCAATTATGCCCTTCACTTAAGTCCCCTTACCAACTATGCCCTTGGTTGGTTTCTAATGGCTCTAATTAGCTTAGTTGGATTCTAACTTACTCCAACCCTTCCTTCATTTCATTCAAGCCATCCAACTACTACCTCTACTACCTCTATACTTACATTTAATTCAAGCCTACCATACTAACCCCTTAATCCAACTTTAATTAATACACTCCACCTAACACTTCATTTTAATTCCATCCTAATCCTACATCCAAATCAAATTAAGGACCAATTACTGACATAAAATTTTTTTAACCCCAAAAAAATACACATAAACAATCAATTAAACAATGAAGCACTTTGAGAAAGAAAACAAGGTCTAACAACCCTTCTAGGAAATCCAGACCTCGGGGACTCATTTACTTTTACCGACTCCCATGTCACATGGAATCAAACAAAATAATTATATCAAGCATTACATTATTAGACTAAGCTTAAAAGTTGTTTGTTGTTGTATCTGTATGAATTTGTTTAACAAATTCATAATTATATAAGTGTTGAAGTTGATTTGTTGTTTGTTGACCTTCAATGCCATTGCCTTATATATAAATATATTGTGTAAACGATTGCTTTAAGATTGTTATATTTGTACAAAATTCGATCAACATTGAATTTCAAGTTACAATATGGGACCAAAGAGACCACGTGAGGTTGTGCAGTTGAGGTTTAGAGGGATGTTGGCAGGCAGCTGTGTCAAGGTGGATCGTCACAGTCTGCAACTCGCACTGACTCACCTCCTCCTCCTACACATCCTCCAGTTCCAGATGAGCCATCACCTCCTGCTCCTCATGCAACACCATCCCCTATGCCAACTCATATATCATCCAATACCTCTTTAGGGGATGGAGGAGAGGCCCGCCAGCCTGGATCTATAGGAGATGATGGGCGAAAGTATATCACCGTTATCAATGACCAGTAAGTGCGATAACATGAATCATTATTTGCTGTTGATTAAGCCTTAGGTCCTTCGGTTCATTTATAGACTACAATTGCTTCTTGTTTTAGGTTAGTTCCGTCTGGAATGACTTCCAGACATATGACTTCCACTTTTAAGGAAAGGATTGAACCCGAGGGATATACATGGAAGAATATATCTGTTGCAACGAAACAATTTTACTTTCAAGAGTTCGAGGTATAATAAATATTTAATTCCTTTTTATATTTATATATATAGTCTAATGATATATATAGTTTTACATTAACTAACATTGTTTTTTTTCTTCAATTAGAAAGAATTTTTCTGGGACTCTTCTTTGGACGGGAGCATATATAAAATATGGGAGAGGCGAGCTCGTACACGTTATCGTAACTTCATTAACGCGATACACAAAGCTGGTGCACGACCCCGTTTTATTTCGGAGGATACTTGGAGTCGTTGGCTAGAGTATTGGGCATCACCTGCGGCAATGTCCATCTCAGGATGTAACTCAGCCAACAGAAATGGAGACCCAGGTCGAGAGAGTCTTCCCGTACATACGGAAGGATCAATAACCCACCAGGAGCATGCAGATAGACTTGTAAGTATCTGCACTTTACACTTATTTTGTAAATAGTTTGCTTTGTTGTATTATAGATAATGATAATGGTATAAATGTCTGGTGCCATTTATGGCTATGTTGAGTTATTTTCTTTGTTCAAAAGGGGGCAAATATCAAACAACTTGACGAACCTCTGCCAAAATTTCAATAAATTGTAGTTCACATCTAACAATCTAGTTTATTCATGTAGGAAAAGTCATTGGGCATTAAGCCTACACCTATTCAATTATTTCTGCACACTCACACGAAGAAGCATGACGGTGTAACATTCATCAACGACCGCTGCCGAGAGCTGAATGTATGTTAACTTAATGCATTTTATATATTTCTTAATAATGATCCCTTCCTTCCTATTAATGTTAAGTTGGCATACCTTATAGGATCAATTACAATAAACCATTCAGCGATAGTCTCAGGAGGAACAGCCTGTAGATGAGACTCAGACGTATCTTTAAGCTATGGGTGGTAGGGATCGCCGTGGTAGGATATTCGACCTAGGTTCATATGGGAACATATGTTATTCCCAATCTTCCATGGCCAGTACAACAACGTCTACTCAGCTAGTGAACAACAATGAAGTCATCAAGCTTCGGACCACAATGCAAACATTAATGGATAAGATAGCTCATTTGGAAGAGGACCGAACAGAGTGGGAACAACGGATGAGAGAGCAAGATCAACGGATGAGAGAGCAGATCGAGCTTATGGCAAAGATGAGGGAAGAGATGGAGCAGATGGCTCGGCTCAGACAGTTGTTGGAACAGAAGAAGGGAAGTTCTACAGAGGACCACCCGCGATCACCACAACCTTAGATAGTCGAACTCATTATGTTTCAATTACAAACATAAGAATTTATGTTCACTGTAATTTGTTCATTACCAATTTGAAATAATATACATTCTTTTCACTCTATACTTATCATCTAATTTTTTGATTACACAAATATATACAAATATACAAATTAGGTTAATATGCACAGGCAAGTGAACTTTTGAAAATATACATTTATCAAAACATACATATCACCGACGGTTAACTCAGAACTGTCGGTAAATGATTGGTTTTACCGACGAAAAATACCATCCCGTTGGTAACAAAAAATTATTTTCATTTGCCGACGTCTACGTTGCCGTCGGTAATGAAATCCAATTACCGGCGGACTACATTTTCGTAGGTACCTTTGACCATTTACTTTAATCATCGATTTAGACGTACCGATAATTGATCCATTGGTGAAGTATACCGACGGTCAATATCCGTCGTCAATATCTCCCGTTCAACGACGGAAACTTTAATAACTTTTCGTCTGTAAACAATAACAACGGAATATATTCCGTCGGTGTATCGTTGATAATCGTGCGACGAAAATTTTTCCGTCGGCAAATAATAGCGACAACCTTATTAACGACGGTTATTTTTCTCGTCACATTCCGTCGGTATTTATAAGTTCCGACGGAAATACCATTTTTACTAACGGTATATTCCGTCAGAAAATGTGATTTTTCTTGTTGTGTGATCATCTTATCTCCATAAATATTATAATTGTAGCAATAATCTAAATATGTTATATAATTTTTTTATGGGTTTATTACTCTTTTATTGATTTATGTTTCTGATAAGAGTCTTTTTATGAATATTGCAAAAATAATATAAAAATATTTAGAGAAGTTTTTAAACAAATATTGGAAAGGTAGAGAAGTGACTTGGAATGCAATCCCTGAGCTATGGGGGCATCATTCAAGTAAAGGACCATTTCGGACCACAAAGTTAAAAGTACTCCACCTAAACTTAAGATGGAGTGTAGTTTTCCATCGGAGACCTGAGACATAAGTGCCTTATAACTAACTTCACTTGAATTGCGGCTTTGATAATTGACCTTTCGTTCAAGAAAGTCATCATTATATTAAGTCTAAAGTTTTGCAATGAAGTGAGATTAGGGGAGGTTTGATAGTACACAGTTTTATCCCAACATAATAAAGAGGCTATTTTTGGTAGACCCACATGCAGATATAACAGGAAAATAGTGATGCAAGATAAAAGAGTAAATAAGTAAAAATGACATGCAAAATATTTTAGTAAATAAAATTATAATAAATACATAAGGATAATAATAATAATAATAATAATAATAATAATAATAATAATAATAATAATAATACTAATAATAATAATAATAATAATAATGATAAAACTACTACTAATAATAAACTCAATAAAAGAATAATGATAATAATAATAATAATAATAATAATAATAATAATAATAACAGTAATGCCAACCGAAGGATGAGAATGAGAGCGCCAAGAAAGAGGGAGAGCAACACAAAGAAACTTACTTTTTGTTACCTCGACAGGAGTTGCCTCAAGAACCGACCCTTTTCGACAGGGAGAGTAAAACAAGCAAAAACAACAGCTGCAATAAGGGCTAGTAGATCTAAATGTAGATTTTTTTTTGAAAAGTGAATTCTAAATGTAGATTTTTTATATTATCAAAGAGTAAAAGCTTGAAAATTTGGTGCTATTTTTAGATTTTTTGGGTAACAAAAAATTTATTTGAACCTCAAATGGCACCTAAGAGAGAGAAGGGAAGAAATTGAGTGTTAATAAAATTTAAACAAAATATTTACTTATTTAGTGTGTTAATGAACATAAATTATAGAGAGTGAAAATATGATAAAATAATAAAACTCAATAACAAACTTAAGCAACTATAAAAAAAGGGTAAGGGAAGAGATATGCAAATTGATTTATAGTGGTATGACAATTAACTATTGCTTATGTTCACTTTTAAGATTCTTTTTAGAATTATACTATAACTCTTTTTTTAATGTGAAGAATAACCTTTGTATGTTTTTCCCAATGAAAAAGAAGTCTTTTACAATCTTCTTTCATAGTGAAAAGAACATCAATGTCACTTGAAACACCCCTAAGTTTAATATACAAAACCTCAAAAGAATCTTACTACTTGAATGCCTCACTTTATCAGTTAATAATATCAAAAAGGCCCACTCACTCAAATATGAGATAATAAATGCTCAAATGCTTGATAAGCACTTAGAAATATGTGTACAAGATACCTAAATAATTTTCTATGAAAGAACCAATACGAAGTAATCTATATATAGGGTTTTTGGAGTCCTTATTAACCATTAGATCCAGAACTAGTTATTATAATGGCTAGTTCAAGCACATTGCTCAACTTCTAACTCGAATTGTTTGACTAATATGCATTTAATGCACAATGTTTACTATTTGTTGCACATTGATCAACTAACTTGACGCATAATGATCAACTAGTGTGTCCCCTAAAGGGAAATTTGAAGAGCAAATCACCATATTAGTTGAATAATATGCTAGGAACAATCTTGTTATATATTTAACACATGTTGGTTGATCACTAACTTATATTAATTAATAAATCCCTCCAAAATCATGATTTTAGCAACTTCAAATACTCAAACTTCATTTATTTAATGTAATTACAATTAAAAATAACATTTCAAAATTTTCTTAAAGAGTGCTTGAAACATTAAGAGGCTTTTCTTTAAAAACAAAGCTTTAATACCATTTAATGAATGAAAAGACTCATATAATAAAGTAAGATGGAATACTTATGCATAGTGAACCTTTAAGATCTTTAAAATGACTAAGTGCCTATTTGGATAGGCTTTTGGGAGGCCAATAAGCACTTTTCTTCACCACAAAAGCATTTTTAAAGAAAAATGGGTATTTGGTTGTAAAATAAAAAAGCATTTCTTTAATAGATATAACTTTTTTGGCAACCAAAATATAGCTTTTTAAGAAGCTTAAATTTGGAGCTTCTCAAAAAAGCATTTTTTAGGTAGATTTTTCAGATCAATTAATGAGTCTATTTTTTAGTCCCTTTTGCCCTTATGTTTTACACATAATTCTTACAATACCCACAAACCCATCTTCTCGCTTATTATGTATTTAACTATTTACTCAACTTGGATATTTATTTTGGGATTTATATAATATTATTTGGCTTTTTATATGTTTTAATATTTATTTTCGACATTAGTTTACTTATGTTATAATATATATAAAAGATTTGGTTAGATATATTTTCATTTATGTTTCATATGATTTAAAATTATATAATAATTAACATATTGTCCTTTGCATATTGTTTAATATACTTTAAATAATATTTATATACATAAATAATATTTATTACAAATAAGGATTGTTTAACCATATAGCTTTACCCGTTGACTAGTGTTTGTGAGTGATCAACCATACTAGCAGCCAAACTTATTCCAAACTTAGTGAAACCCATTTATTTTATTCATATAAGACATTGGTCGACCACAAATGTTGGATCCCATTTCCGGAACCCAACTCTTGCTTTGATACCACATCTATTAGGTCCCACTTGATTCCGAAGCTCAACCTCTTGCGAAATCATGAAAAGTGATCTTCATTACTACTTATTTCCGGATTTCCAACATCCTTCAGACTCATGAAATGTGTGTGTATTATCCTGTAGGTTTATTTCATTGAACCCTCATTAGTCATCATCAGTTCATCTTCATTCTCATAACATCCCAAAAATTTCCTCAAAATTTGTTCAATGGTGTGCCTAGACAAATCAGTCAACATACTCGAACTCATTTGTCCTACTTGTGAACAAAATTTGGAAATCTTTAAACCAGAATTTCAATTTGACTTCTTCAAAGAAATTGCAGCTCTAAGTCTCTAGTTTGTTTTGAAACAAGAATCATCTCATTCGGAGCTCCATAGATGAAGATATGCTTAAAAATCCAAAGTGTGTTTATACCCCAATCATGCTCTCCCAACTGACCCCTCACTTTCTCTAATGAAAACTTTTCCAAATCAACTAAAAAAGATTCCAATTTTTATAGAGAGATAGAAAAATGTCTTATAAATCTATTGGTTTAAGAATCACTTCATTTGGGGGTCGGATGAGGAAGTTATGCTCGAAAGAATCAAACATGTTTATACTCTCAACCATATTGTACCTAACTTAGCGCAATTACCATAACTTTCAATAGAGATGTCCAATTGAGTTCGTTCTTAGACTTTTTGAAAGAGAACTTCTAGATCTACAAATTTTGTGAAGACCAAAAAGCAAGATTCTGCCTCTAAATAAATCAAAATCGTGATTTACTGTAGTTGTCCTTTGAATGTCCGTTTAACGGACATTGTCGGACCTGGGGGCTCTTTTTCACCTGAGAAGGTCGCTTTAACGGACATAAAGTCCGTTAAATGGACATGGGCGATGTTGGGGGTCATTTTTGACCCGAGAAGGTATGTTTAACGAACATAGGGGTTCCCCAAGCCCCTCCAAAGCCTCTCCAATGCTTTCTATATCCAAACTCTCAATTCTCAACTCATTTGGTTCATCAAAACTACAATTTCCTATCATTTACCATAGTTGTCCTATACACACATCCTATGCAGCATCACATCTTATAACAATCATATCTTTTCACTTCAGTATCCAAAAGTTACAAACTTTATATCGTTGGAAAGCTAGAAAGATCATCTAACTAAATTATTCCAGATTTTTCCTGGAAGTCAGAACACAAATCTTATCCCTGTGAAAACTTGCAAAACCTTCCCAACTTTACTTCCTTTATTACAACATCATTTAATACAATTCAACTACCAATTGGAATTGATCAAACCCTCAACCTCAATTCATTTGAACTTTCATATTCAACCACATCTCATCATTCATAATTCCTATCTTCATTTTCCATAACATCTTACTTTTATATATATATATATATATATATATATATATCAACAATTCATGTTCAAAGCTCGTCATCTCAAGTGGATAGCTTCTTCAAATATATATATAATTTCAACTCACATCATCCATACACAATTCATATTTCATTAACATCATAAGATAAATGTTTGCAAAGCTTTAATGGCATCTCATACCACAATACATCATCAATATCAAAATCCAAATACAAAAGATGCAAAACCCGAAAGTTCTTGAAACGCATCTAAAGTCTTGCTTTTACAAAATATAACTTCAAATGCAAAATATGCATGATTGAAATGTTGCCCCGATTCTTGATTTCTCGATCTCATTCTCTTCACCTAAAGATGGGATGAAAAGGGAGTGAGTTTAAAAAGCTCGTGGGTAACAAGTTTATAACGAATAATAAGCAAAACCATTCAAAAAGTTTATTGCCCTTGAAAATTCTTATTGAATGATAAAACATATGTTTCTCAAATTATCGTCAATCAAACAATTCATAAGCAACATAAATCATGCATTTATCAAACTTGGAAACACATGTAAACATATAAGCAGATTGTAATGGTTTGGGTAATCCGTAACAAAATGTACTAACACATTCCTATATAATAATCCTGCGTAGTCGTGAACAGAACAAACTAACACAATCTCACATAGTGGTTTTGTGTAGTCGTAAGGGAGTCCATGAAGGAGCTCCATGCCAATAACGGGCAAGCGGGAGAAGTCTTTAGATAAGTGCACTTGACAGACAAAACAGACCACCACAAACCTACATAACATGTAATTCATGACTTGAAAATTGATTGCCCAAATGGCAACATTTTGGAAACTTGTTTATCATAAACATGCAATTTTTTGAAAACCCCTTTTGTTTAACAATATCACAAATCATCATCAAAATTTCATACACCAAACATATAGCAATTTCACAAATCATTCAAAAGCAATAAAAGCAACATTTATGAAATAATTGAAATCATTTTACTTTCTTGATTTGGACAACAACATCAATGGCTCATTACTCAATTATAAACATGAAAACCACCTTGATTTTCTTGCTTGAAAACCTTGCTCAAAATTCCTCTACTCTTGCTCCTCTTGCCTCTCTTGATTTCCTTCATCAAAGGCAAAATTCCCATTCAATAGGAATCCAAATTAGACAACCCAAAGAAACATATTCATAAAATTATGTTAAGTCAAAACTGACTTTATGAGTTGAATAATTTTCATGACAAACAAAGAAGCAGATGAAATATACCTTAACAAAAATCAGACAAAGCGAAATTCAGATGAAAGAAAATCAGACGGAAAAATTCAGACGAAAGAGAAAAGCAGACAGACGCTTTACAGAAAATCAGATAGACGCTTTACAAAAATCAGACGATACAAAATCAGACAGAAGCAAAAAGCAGACGAAAGCGAAAAGTAGACAGAATCGAAAAGCAGACAAAAGCGAAAAGCAGACGGAAGCAAAAAGCAGACGGAAGTATCAGTCTGAGGAAGTTACAGATGTCAACTGACTAACTGTTTCTTTAAAGAATCAAGAAGCAGTTGAAGACTCAACTATAAATAAGGAGTCGGAGTCGAAGATATAGACGACTGAAAAAAATACTTTTACGAGACATTACACACGAGAGATTCATATTCGTATACTATTGAACTCAAGAGAGAGTACTGTGCGATCAGTGTTAGAGCGATAACTTTTTGTAAAAAGCTCTACATACTTTTCAAGTTTGAAAGTGTTACAAATAGCTTGAGGAGGCTAAGTGTAAAAGAATACTGACTGTAAAGAGAACTGAAGAGGCTGAGTGAAATCTCAGAAGGATATCTGAGGACTGGACGTAGCCCACGATTTGGGGTGAACCAGTATAAAATTACTGTGTCAAATTCTCTCAACCCTCTCATTATCGTATTACTATGATTTTGATTTCTTACATACGCAAGTTTTAGAGAATCATTGTTAAACAAAAGTTATTGTAATTCTGTACTGAATAAGTTTTTATTCAGAAGAAGGGTCTAACAAAAAAGATTACACAATTCAATCCCCCTTCTTGTGTATTTGATTATCATTGTACTAACGTGTGATTCACTTCATCCAGATCCTAGTCTAGATATGTATTCACACTGAATGGTGGTACAGTAGTCAGAAAAGTTCCAAACAAAAGATGACTACTAAAGCACCCCACTCCTGCGTGACCCGAACATGACATCGACGGTGATATCCGAGTCCGTGTCCCGCGAGGGTGGCGTGCTAGAGCACTCAATCACTCAAAAATTGGTATAATTTTTTTTTGAAAACACAAAAACACATGTGGAAGTCAATAACCAAATAGGGCATATGCCCTTTTCAATCATACAAGGTAATTTACAAAATTCCCATATAGCCATTTGGGCCCTTTCACAAATACAAACATTTCAGTCATTTCAAAACACAAAGTTATACAAAAAGATGCGGAATATACAATTCAATACAAAATAGAGAAATGCAATGCAGACACGAACTGATCCTAACCTTTATCCTTCACTTGAATGTTGTCGGTATATTCCCGTTAGCTTAAACGGGGTATTCTTCTTATCCTAAAAAATAGTTGCAAATTTTAGGTGAGTTTTGCGAACTCAATGAGTGATCATCATCGATGGCTCACCCAGTAACATAACACATATATCACACATTCACAGCATATCACATTTCACATTCAATTTCACACTTCACAACAAATACATTTAATCATTCATATTAAGCATAGGTAATGCACATGAGACTCACTTTTCATTTGTTACTTTGTTGTGACCGAGTGCCTGAACTGTCCCATGTAGGGCTCATTAATAACTGTCCCATGTAGGGCTCATTGCTAACTGTCCCATGTAGGGCTCATTGAACGCTAAGCTTTAAGTTCTGAACGATGGCTACTCTGGTCACAACTCCATTATGTTTCATGCATTCATAAAATGTAATGCATCGCTCATAATTGCATATCCCATTCAATCACTTCTCATATCATCGGACCTTAGCCCGGCATTTCACATTGAAGTGGAGAATTTCACAATTTCATTCGTATCCAAATACAAATACACATTCCTAACACATTTAACAATCACATTCACATACAATTAGCACTTCAATATTTCAGTCATATATCAAGTTCATCGAACCTTCATTGTCCAAAATTCAACAATCAAGACACATTCATAATTAGTCATAATCACTCAATTTATAACATAAACAAAACAAACAATAAAGTAAGACCATCTAGGTTTACTCACAGTACGCTCCATATTAGCATTTGCTTTCAAAGTCTGGGAATGCCTGAATGTGAACACGTGCCCTGCATAACCTATTTATGCAAAACACCCATTTCACACTCATCAATAATTGCACACATGGATAATAAATGGACTATGTACAATGCATGCTTAATAACAATCCCGAGTATGTTTTAAAACACATATTATGATCATTCCCATTTCAAAATTCATACATGTCTCATTGAACTTAGACTTGCACTTCATTTGTACATGATCAATCTAAATGCTTCTTTCAATCTTTACACTTTTTATATGTCTAGCTTATTCATGAGCTTACACTTCAAGAACACTTAGTTACTTTATATCATAACTCATTTTCTTGTCATCTCATTTATAACATCACATGATCTTATAATATCAATTTTCCTTTCATAGCTTAGCAATTTAAACATATGTACACATTTAGGCACATTGCCCATTAACACAATAACCCTAAATATTTTACCCACCTAGTTTGCTTGCCAAAACTCCGAGTCACACTTATCTTCCCCTTGTTCTTGGGTAGGATTCTCTTGGTTTCCTAAAACAAACAAAATCTCCTTCCATAGGGATCCACTTAAAAATCCCACAATATAAAATCACTAAAATTGATTCTAGAACATTTTAACCCAAGCATTTTTCTAAACTCCATAAACTAGAACCCTTCTAAAAACCCAAAGATTCAAATGATCATACCTTGATTCTTTACTAAATGAAGAGATCTTTAGCTCAAATGAAAGCTCTTTTCTTCCTCTTACTTTTTCTCTTCTTGAACAACTTCAAAATCTTAAAACCCTAGCTTGTTTTCTCTTCTCTCTCTCTCTCTTTCTTTTTCATGTTTTCTCTCTCTTATCTGTTTCTTACTCATTCTCATAAATCACTGCTACTATCCTCCCATTCACGTTTTTCTTCTTCATTTATAAGCAAGACAACACTTATTCTTTCAATTATGCCCTTAATGAGTCCAAAAAGTCAATTTTATCCTTCCTCATAGGCTTATGTTCTCTTAAACTTAAGTGTCTTGCCAAAAATAACCTTGAACAGTTTCTTCTAGACAGTGTTCCCCCTTGTCTTAAGGTTCTCATGCCACCGAAACTATTCAATTTGGTTTAGTGATTCAAAAGATATACTTCAAACATTTTTGGACTGCTCTTGTCCAAAACAGTACACTATGAACAACTTCCACCTGAAATTTAAACATATTAGAGACTGAATTGAATTCCAAGTTCTTCATACCATTTGTAGCTCCATGTCTCTAGTTTTCCACAATTAAAAAATAATCTAATTTGGACCTCTACTGACCCATAAAACTTCAAAATATTGAATATGTTCAGTGGAATAACACCAGTCCATATTATTTAAGAACATACCCACTATACTTGTCTCATGCTTTTAACTCAATCTTTCTCATTTCAGTTCAGATGGATACGATTCTTTTCAGAGATGTAGATCAATGTCTTACGAAAGCAGTGGTTCAAGAATCAAGTCATTTGGAGGTCTAGAGAAGAAGTTATGGCTAAAAGAAGCAACCATGTTTATGATCTCAATTGAAACGAACCTGTTTTGGTGCATTTTCTATAACATTCACAAGGAATATCGGATTGATTTGTTTTTTAGACCATTGGAATGAAGACTTCGAGATCTATTACTTTTATGAAGAATTCGAAGGCAAATTCTTTCATATGAGGGGTCGAAAATGGATCAAAAGATATGACATCATTTTTTAGATGAAGTGACGTCATTAGACGATACAAGGTTGGGAAAATTATCGTAACATTCCCTATAGATATCGAATCGAGGTGTTATTTAGTTGATTGGAAAGAAGACTTTAAGAGCTACAACTCTTATGAAGACCTTAAAGATCAATTCTATCATCTAGAGGATCAACTTTGGATTAGAAGATGTTCTGGCCAAAATGAGACGATGTTGACGTCATGAGACGAATTGCTGACGTCATACTGAGACAAAGCAAAATGAGACAGTCAAACTAAGACACAAAAATTCAAACTAAGACAATGATGATGTCATGAGATGAATGTTGACATCATATTGAGACGGAAGCAAAATGAGACGGTCAAACTGAGACACAAAAAGTCAAACTAAGATGATGATGACGTCATGAGACGAATGCTGACGTCATACTGAGACAGAAGCAAAATGAGACGATCAAACTGAGACGCAAATGAGACGAATGTTGAAATCATACTGAGACGGAAGCAAAATGAGAAGGTCAAACTGAGACGTAAAAAGTCAAACTAAGATGATGAACAGTAACTTTGTCTTACTTTTGCTCCAGAACGTCTCCACTTGTAAAGATCATAACTTTTGACTCCAGTGTCCAAATTTTTCATATAATATACCGTTGGAAAAATAAAAGAACGATCTATAAATTTCTAGAAGGAAACTATGCTCAAATATATTTATATCAATCCCAAATTTGCCCCTAAATTCTGAAGATAAATTTTTTATTCATACACCAACATTGCACCCAATTTGTCACTTCATGACAAATTTTGGGACTCTTAGAGACAGAATTGAAATTCGATGTCTTCATACAAAATGTAGCCATGTATCTCTAGTTTAATCCAAATTAAGAATCATCTCGTTTGGATGACTATAGAAAACGTTGTGGCTAAAAGACTAAAGCACACTCAATCAACATTTTCCAGATCACTACCAATCTTGTTTCTAAATCTTTTTTTATCACAACTCATACCAAGATCACTCTTTCTACTTCTTCTACTCCTCATTTTCAAAAAAGTCACATTTAATACCATTTATACCCAGAAGTTGTCAATGAATGCATGTACTACTTTTTATGTGAAAACATTCTGTGTTTATATGCATATATGCTAACATGATGCATGAGCAAGAAAATGCATTGTCTTAATTTCTCTTGGAGCTCACAAATACTGAAAGTTCGGGTCCTAACCCTTAATATGAGGATGGTATGTTACATTTCTCCCCTTTAATAAATTTCGTCCTCAAAATTCTCATCTGATTGATCAATACGATTATTGATCGAGGTGACAATTCCTTATACGCTCCTTTATTTCACATACCGTTCATCACTCAATTACTCGTTTTCCAAATGACCACAGTAGATAGACTCAATAAGTCTTTCAGTCACTGATTTAGCTATCACACTATCTTGACTATTTCACCTGCATATTTCAAATTACTCACCAGCTTTTACTTCGTATGCTATCAATCTATCCCTGTCGATCATGTCATTATTTCAGAACCTATTCACATATCACATTTTAAGAATCCAAGACTTCTTTCACCAGTAACACTAACTCATAATAGTTTTCATACAGACTAATTCATATAGCTTAACTTATACTTTCTCCGAATCTTAGCACATCTTACCAAGGTGATACTCACAAAAACACTTTATCTCTTCTTTGACAATTCACTTCTCTTCAATGTTAATACATTCAACTCTTATGTCCATTTCACTAATTTCCATCTGTTCGGTGCTGGACCACCTATCCCATTTATCTTTCATGAGTCACTTTACTCTTATTTTAGATTTATTTCACTCACTAATAGTACCTTGCATTTATTATGGCCTTATACCATTTTAGGCCCTCTTCATCTCATTGTAAGGGTGAACAACCCCTTACTGTCATATAACGCCTCATAAGGTACTTTAATAATGTCACTATGATCACAATTGTTATACTTGTAGTTAATTGGAACTATGCATCAAGCTCATATTCCTATGAACTCCAAAATAGAAGCTTTATGCATTTCCCCAACAGTTAGAACTGTTGGAAATTCAAACATGTAACCACTTGTTTCTACATCCTTAGCAGCTAAAATACACTCTTAGCGTATTCCTACTAGGAGGTCTAGCTTAGGTTGTTACTTAGGCTTCTCTAGCAATTCCTTTGTTCAATCACCTCTGTCGGGTACACATACTTTTTATTTCAACCACCACATATAATTCTTCCAATTCCACTTGAAAGTTCAGATTCGTTTTCAATTCTTCTAGGGGACTCACAATTCTGAGTCCTTAGCTCTTAGGCTTTCTTACTTCTTTCCATAAAATAGATCTAAAAGATACTTCATTTTGCCCCATATTCTACTCGACATTTTGTACTCTTCATTGCACTAGATTTGGTAACCTCAATATTTGAATTTGCACCATTTCATTATAGAATTGTCTGTTCAATGAGTCAAATTACACCCGACCTTTATCAGTGATAGCACTCATGGGTACATTCCTTTCGAACTTAATAATTTCCTCAAACTGACATAATTTTGCACATTCCCGAAAGGACTTGGCACATCTAATGTTTCCAAGACCTCAAGACAATTACTATCATAGCAATTCTAACCCAGGTATCAAAATCAACTCATACGACCTTAATTGTCTCCATGCATACAAAAATCATTTTATACTTTTACCACAGATTGTATCTTACTCTCTGATGTGAAACTTCATTATACACTGCAAAATCTCCAAATCCAATTGACATTATTATCATCACTGTCATATTCCTCAAATATTCAAAACATCCCTTTTCACTTTTCAAACACACTCAGAATACTGTCAGTAATCATAGTCACTAATTAATACAATTTTGCTTGGATCACTTAAATCTTCAATATCATAATGCTATTGGAGTATTATTAACTCCAACAGATTTCACTCACTTGTGTCCATAAATAATTCTTGCAATTCCTTAAATGACTAATTCCTCAATGAAGATAACAATATCTTATGTCATTTTCAGTTTCCCTCTTGACTTCTTTTCTCTAATGATTTTCTCTTTTCATTTTATTTCCTTTAATTCACATCGACTTATTCAGATGCCTACCTGAAACTTAACCATATTAGAGACTGAATTGGATTCCAAGTTCTTCATATCATTTGTAGCTCCATGTCTCTAGTTTTTCACAATTCAAAAATCATCTCATTTGGACCTCTACTAATCCAGAAAACATCAAAATACTGAAGTATGTTCAGTGGGATAACACCAGTCCATATTATTTAAGAACATACTCACTATACCCGTCTCATGCTTTTCACTCAATCTTTCTCATTTCAGTTCATATGGCTACGATTCTTTTAAGAGATGTAGATCAATGTCTTGCGAAATCAATGGTTCAAGAATCAATTCATTTGGAGGTCTAGAGAAGAAGTTTTGTCCAAAAGAAGCAACCATGTTTATGACCTCAATTGAAACGAACCTGTTTTCGTGCGATTTTCATAACTTTCACAAGAAATATCGGATTGATTTTGTTTTTAGACCATTGGAAAGAAGACTTCGATAGCTACGACTTTGATGAAGAAGTCGAAGGCAAATTCTTTCATTTGGGAGGTCAAAAATTTATCAGAAGATATGATGTCATTTTTTAGACGAAGTGACGTCATCAGATGATACAAGGTTTGGAAAATTATTGTAACTTTCCCTACAGATATCGGATTGAGGTGTTCTTTAGCTGGTTGGAAAGAAGTCTTCAAGAGCTACAACTCTTATGAAGACCTTAAGGAGCAATTCTGTCATCTAGAGGATCAAAGTTGGACTAGAAAATGTTCTGGCCAAAATGAGATGATGCTGACGTCATGAGATGAACTGCTGACGTCATATTGAGACAAAGCAAAATGAGACGGTCAAACTAAGAATCAAAAAGTCAAACTAAGACAATGATGACATCATAAGACGAATATTGACGTCATATTGAGATGGAAGCAAAATGAGATAGTCAAACTGAAGCATAAAAAGTCAAACTAAGACGATGATGACGTCATGAGACGAATGTTGACGTCATACTGAGACGGAAGCAAAATAAGACGGTCAATCTAAGATGCAAAAAGTCAAACTAAGAAGACGATGACATCATGAGACGAATGTTGACGTCATACTGAGATGAAAGCAAAATGAGACGGTCAAACTAAGACACAAAAAGTCAAACTGAGACAATGAACAGTAACTTTGTCTTATTTTTTCTCTAGAATGTCTCCACTTGTAAAGATCATAACATTTGACTTCGATGTCCAAGTTCTTCATATAATATACCGTTGGAAAGATAAAAGAACGATTTATAGCTTTCTAGAAGGAAACTATGCTCAAATATATTTATATCAATCCCAAATTTGCCCCTAAATTCTAAAGATAAATTTTTCATTCATACACCAACACTGCACCCAATTTTTCACTTCATGACAAATTTTGAGACTCTTAGAGATAGAATTGAAATTTGATGTCTTCATACAAAATGTAGCCATGTTTCTCTAGTTTAATCCAAATTAAGAATCATCTCATTTGGATGACTATAGAAAACGTTGTGGTTGAAAGACTGAAGCTCACTCAGTCAACATTTTCCAGATCACTACCAATCTTGTTTCTAAATCTTTCCTTATCACAACTCATACCAAGATACTCTTTCTACTTCTTCTACTTCTCATTTTCAAAAAAATCACATTTAATACCATCGATACGCAGAAGTTGTCAATGAATGCATGTACCACTTTTTATGTGAAAACATTCCGTATTTATGTGCATATATGCTAACATGA
>JANKOE010000009.1:32655072-32669937 GCA_026284465.1 Erythroxylum citrifolium | reverse complement strand
CTAAATAACCCTACATGGTTACAAGCTATGCAAGATGAATTTCATGCTCTCCAACAGAACCAAACTTGGACACTTGTTCCCTATGACCCTACCATGAATATTCTTAGCACAAAATGGATATTTCAGACCAAATACAATGCTGATGAGACTATCTCTAAATACAAAGCCCGATTTGTTGCCAAAGAGTTTAATCAAACCTCTAGCATTGACTTTTCATAAACTTTCAGCCCTGTTATGAAAGTCTCAACCAGAAGAGTAATGTTATCACTTGTTGTCTTCCATCACTGGGAGATTCAGCAAGTTGATATTAACAATGCCTTTTTACATGGAGAGAGCTACATGAAACTGTCTACATCAACCAGCCACAAGGATTTGAAAGCAAATCTCAACCTCATCATGTCTGCAAGCTAAAAAAGGCTCTCTATGGGCTGAAACAAGCTTCTAGGGCTTGGTTTCACAAACTAAAGTGTGCACTATCTCAATGGGGGTTTCACAATTCAAGGTCAAACACTTCCCTATTTTACTCTACTAAAAATGGAACTATTACCATGCTATTGGTTTATGTAGATGACATCTTGATCATAGGAAACTCAACACAAGCAATTCATACAATTATCAGTCAATTGTAGTCTCAATTTGCACTGAAAAGACTAGGAAGTATAAATCACTTCCTTGGATTTGAAGCATATAGAAACAGAAATGGTTTATATCTTTCACAAAAACAATACATTGAAGATCTACTCACTCGAACAAACATGTTCTCGTGTAAGCTTTCATCAACACCCATCACTCCAGCAACCAAATTGTCTCTGCAGAATGGCACACCATTTGAACTCCCATAGCTTTACCGAAGTACAATAGGAGCTTTACAATACTTGTGCAACACAAGACCAGACATTAGCTATTCAGTGAACAAATTGAGCCAATTTTTACAAAATTCCTTAAACACGCATTGGATAGCATGTAAAAGAGTTTTGCATTACCTGAATGGAACCTCAAACCTGGCACTGCTCTTCAAACCTTCATCGTTGCCTCTTGCTCTCCATGCGTACTGTGATTCTGACTGGGCCAGCTCCCTCGATGATCGCAAATCCACAACCGGAGGATGTGTATTTTTAGGGAAAACCCTAATCTTCTGGATCTTTAAGAAACAGACAACGGTAGCTCGATCTAGCACAGAGGCTAATATCGAGCCCTATCTCAGGTGTCAACAGAAGTTTTCTACCTCACATCTCTACTGTTTGAACTCGGTTTCACTCTTCCTCACAAACCCATTCTTTGGAGCGACAGTAATGGAGAAACACATTGAAAATGAAACACATCAAGATTGACATCTACTTCATTAGAGACAAAGTGGAGAAAGGAGAAATAGAAATTAAATATGTGAGCAACGACGACCAACTCGCAGACATTCACACAAAACCTCTCAGCTTCACACGATTTCAACTGTTGACAAGCAAACTAAACCTAGTTCAAAGCCCTAGGTTCACTTCGCGTAGGGGTGTTAGAGAAGAAGATTCGAGAGAAGAGGGCGAAATGCATATGAATAAATCACGTGCCTCTACCAAGATACAAACAAAGCATAAGTCATTAAGGGAACCAACTGGATCAGTACAATTTATTATAACAGACTAAATCTTTACCCGTCATTTTATTTTGTACTCTCTAACAAATGTATGGCTCAGATCAACTCAACATGTATATAAATATAAGTGTAAGCAATAATACAAAATGAGCTGAAAAACTATTCTGAAAAATACCTTCTCTTACACAGGGATAGTGAGAACGAGAATCTTCTGCAGAACTTGGTAAATTGGATGATCAATGGTAGACTTTAATGAATAGTTTGAGCAGAAATTGATGATTAGAATGATTGAACTTCAAGACTTCCAAATGTGGAGTGGAAGTAGGGATTTTCATCCTTTGGTTCATTTGTAAATAAAATATGCCTTTCTCTAAAAGCAAAGATGGGAATCTTCTCAACTGTACATACAATATAGAAAATATTCACTCATGTGACTTATTGCTCAATCATATGCCATCGGACACAGAAACTATATATTCCCTATTTTAGCACAAGGTTCAGGATCTTGGGTTTATTGAGTTCCAGTTCCTTAGCAAAAACATGTGTATATATGACCAGTTGGAAAGTCAAAATGGAGCATTGTTAACAACTGGTTTCTGAAGATGGGGTGGTTTTGATGTCATTGTCACTAACACTGAGTCGCTTGCTCATATTTACCACAGCGACTTATTTGTGGGTAAGGTATGTATATATCTATATATATGTACCCCTCAAAGTATTGACTATTTACATCGATTTACCATATTGAACCCAACAACATCAGGGAGGGACTAGGCAACATTCCACATTAGACATTGTTAGTTATGTTGCTAGCCCTGTCCAATAAGTAACACTCTCTCTCGCGTGGCTATTTATCTACAAACAAGTAATGCCACAACTGCTTCAAACAAACGTGTGGATTGATAAAAGGAGCAACTCATATAACTAACCTATCCACATACGTAAACGTAACTCCCAGGAAAGGGGTGGCTTCCGCTTCCTTAACTGCTGAAAAGAGATTCTGAGTCCTAATGGGAGTCCACCAAAATTATTTTTAAGGATGAATATATTATATTATTTTTATATATAATCCAATTTCATATCCACAATAGGGGTGTGTGGTGCATCTTTTAAATTAATAACCATAAATGTTTTATTTTAAAATATTTTTCATTATGAATAACTATTTTATTTATTTAAAATGTTTATATATAATGGTTAAATCATACAATTATTAATATTAATATTAATAAATTTATGTTGTAAAAAACCAAAATTATAATTTTTTAAATTAAAAATTGAAAGTAAAAACAAGAACACCAGACAAATCTTTTATAAAAATAAAATGATTTGACATGTTGGATTGGCAAAACCCCTTGGCTTGGAAACGACTCTTCTCCCACGCGCCGTCCTAATCCGACTTCTCAACAACAGACGTAATGAAAAGCTGGTGCTAATTTTTAGGTCCTTATCTTTAGATGAAGATGACTGTCAACACTCAACACCCAGTTCTCTTGTCTAAAATTTATCTTTAACTTTTTCATCTTTTAAATATTAAATATATAATTATAGTAATTTTTATATACTTAAAATTTTGATTTATCATATCAAGACAATTTTTAAGAATAAAAAATATAAGAATTTATAGTTTAATCATGGACAAAATTATTAAAATAAATAAAATTGCATGTTATCTTACAAGTTTATTTGAAGATATTTATACTTTTTATCAATAAAATATCATTCAATAATAAAAGTTAAAAATGAAAATTGGGTTGCCAGTCAGAAAGTCTACATCTTATCTAATGAAGGGAGAAGCAGAATTTTTTCTGTTAATGATTATCAAGTATCTTGGGGATGCTTTTTGGTTAGATTAATTACGGACATCTTGCTTCCAGTAACAATGTGAGAGTTAGAACTACTAAGAAACTCGAGGTTGTTGGAAACCTGATGCTGAACAGAACTAGTGATCAATCAGTAGCTAACTAATCAGTATGTGACGGTTCTTTATACGCAGAAGTGCACAGTCTACGTAAGAACTTAAAGAATCTTAAAATTTCAGATTTATCTACAACTCCTAAGATAAGGTCTTAGCGGCTTAATATTAGTTCGGCAAAAGCTGAAATAGTTGGTGTGTATAAAAAAAAAGAAAGTAGAACTGACGTATCAATTCAATGACACATAGCTTAGTGGAAGGAGATCGTGACGTGCACGCGCGAACGGTGGGCTTGGTATTAGATCTGTTCACATAAATGCCAGACAAAACTAGTGAAGTAGAAAACGAAAAGTTGAGGGGTCGAAATGTAAAAAGTGAAAAGATATTCTCTCCTAAATCCGACCTCCGGTTGTTAGAGTTCAAAGAGAAAAGGAAAAGAAGACAAAGAAAGGGAAATTAATGGAAATTATAATAAAATAAAGAAAAAAAGGAAAAAAAAAACAACGCTCTTCCTGTACACCAAAAACCATTCCAGAGTTTCCTCTCGGTTCCAGCTATAGAGATCGCACACAAAGCGACCCCCAAGCCTTTAGGAGCATAATCTTCTTTTTTTTGGTGAAGATCTTTTATCTAGTTCTCGGGATTTTACCGTCAATTTCTCTCGGTCGGTGGTATTAATTGGGATTCTGTGATCGGGCGCGGTTTTGATCGTACCATTGAAAGTCCTTCGTGGGTTTTGATGGGTTGTCGGTTTTGTTGAATGGGTCAGTTCCAGTTTTGTGTTCAGATTTGTGGGGCCAGAGTTCTGTCTTTTTGTTCTCGATTGTTTTGAGGGTTTATTTTGCTTTACATGATTTCTTTGGGGAGGAGAGATGCGAGAAAGGAGCTAGGGTTAGGGTTTGGGGGTGGGAGGGACATGGAGGATACTGAGCTCGAAGAAGGGGAGGCTTGCTCCTATCGTAACGATAATGATGGTGTTTATGGTTCGAGCATGGACCCTGATATTGATCTCTCTTACATAGTAAGCTGTTTTATTTCCGCTGTTTTATTTTGTCTCTGGTTTGGTAACTTTTCATGACAGTTAGATGTTGGTAGTGCTAAATATCATGTTGACTTTTTCTTTGGGTACCTTTTTAGATCCAAACTATGTGTGCTAATAGTCTGTTGATCCTTAATTTTGATTATTTGCAGCATCTAACTTGTTAGAATTCTATTTAGTAGTGTGCTATCGCTCTCTTTTATGTATGGAAGAAAATTAACATACAAGGAAAGAAAGGCTATGGCTTCTGAAACGTGTTTTGGATATGTAAACAAGGTAGTATGGGAAGTGCCTTTTAATGCTACCCATTGGTTAGTACTAACAGTGTAGATAATATATTTTCTTGCTTTTCTTTGATTGGCTAAAGGGGTAGAGATTGATCATTAAAAATATCATTGACTGAAATATGAAGGACCATTTGAATTCTGCTAATGAATGTATCCCTGAGTTTTATGAGGAGCTCAACTGCTTAAGTCTGTTAAAATTCATGTTATGAAATTACTTTTCATGAAAGCCAGATGAAGCTGGGATATTTAAGATTGTTGATACCTTGATATAACATCATAAGTTTGAAGGTATTTCGTAGTATGATCCTGGTGCTTAAGTGCAATGCTGTGAATTAGAGCTGTTAGTTGCACATTATCGTTTAAATGCTTCACTTGTTAATTGTTGCATTTGCTATTAGAGCTTGTCCTTGTAGGCATGAACAAATAATACACTTTTCTTTTATAATGTTTTCTTGATGAAGGGTGAGAAACTTCAACATGTCTTAGGACACTTTCAAAAAGATTTTGAAGGTGGAGTCTCAGCTGAGAACTTGGGTATGTTGAAAGAGAACAGTATTGTGGTTGTTGTAAGCTACTACATTGCATATGAGTCTGCCTTCTTGCATGTGTTATCTGGGGATTTTAACTTTCTACAGGGGCAAAGTTTGGTGGCTATGGTTCATTTTTACCTACCTATCAACGGTCTCCTGTTTGGCCTCACCCAAGGACTCCGCCAAACAACCAGCACTATAATGCTTCTAAATCACCAACCAATTTTCAAATGGAGGTAACATGTTTTCAATAACTAGGTGCATTACTTGATACATATGAATATTGTCCATTTGATCTTAAACTATGTCATGCCACCTCCCTTCAATAAATAATCTTTTATAGGGTGGGGCTGTTAGTTATTTATGTTCATCAATGGCACCTCAATCAACAAAATCTGAAACTGCTTCTACAAATGCATTGTTGCAGCCTGTATCGAAAGAGTCATCCTCCCTGCGTGATTCTGTCAAGAAAGAATCATCTATACCATCAACTCATAAAGTTGATGCAATTGCTAAAACATATGAACCTAGAAACAATAAACCAACTAATTTACTTGATCAGAAGAAGTTGAGAGTTCGGATCAAAGTTGGTTCTGATAACCTCTCGACACAAAAAAATGCTGCGATTTACAGTGGTCTTGGCCTTGATGTCTCTCCATCTTCATCACTGGATGACAGCTCCTCAGACACCGAAGGGATGTCCCATGAACCTCAAGATAATTCATTTGAATCTCCTGCTCAAATTCTTCGGGTGAATTATCTCACTGAAAATGTTCCATCTCTTATTTATTGTTCATAATTAGCAGATCTGATAGGAAACTTTGTTTTTTAATTTCTTTCTGGTGCAGATAATGACTTCCTTCCCATTGCATGAAAGTCAACTGCTATCACCTCTTCGTGATTTTCTTCTTCACATGATAGAAAAGGAGGAGCTTCCTAAAGACAAGAGACAATTGTCTAGCTCAAGACCGGCCCTAGAAAGTTCTGGAATTGGAATGAATGGGTCTGATACCCTGAAAGGTAATGGGAGATCATTAGGAGCTAAGAGAATAAAATCACTGAATATGAGTGAAATTTCTTCAGGCAAGAATGGCATGGATTCTCGGTGCAGTTCTGATGCTATTCATAATAAAGAGAGAGACCTTGACACTTTGGCTTGTGAGGAGCTTGTGACAAATACATTAAAGCTTCCCCTTCTGTCCAGTTCGTGTGGTGATGTTGCTGATGCAACAAAAGGCACGGGTAATGCATTTAACGCATCCAAGGAGTTGTATAAAGGTGGATTGAGGGATAAAGGTTCATCAGAACAAACAAGGGAAGAAACATTGGAGGCAACGATTATGGAAGAGGATGGATGTTTTGAAAATCGAAATACCACTGTTATTGGAAAGGGTCGGGCAGCCAAGAAACATAATTCTTCTGATAGTGTTTCACTCAACACAAGAATTGATGACCATTGCTTAGGTGAAAAAATTAACACATCAGCTAAAGTGGATTCAAATGTTTCAAAGCGGAGGAATGATCTAACCTCTGAAGTGAAAGATTGTTTCAAGCAGAAGGCCAAGGGAAAAGCTAAATCCCTTGTGCATGAAATGAAATCACATTCTGGAAAAGAATCTTCATCTTCTGAGGGAGAAAAGAGAATGGAAAAGAATGAGAGTCCTGACAACATTATTTTAGGAATGCAGAAAGAGAGCTTGGAGTTCAGCCTTTCCTTGGTGAGCAAAAGTAAGAAGAATTTCAATTTGTACAACCATATAACTAAAGGTGAGTTGGGAGACTTAAAATCAATAAAGAACACGGAAAAAGCTGGGGACATGTATAGAGAATTTTTTGGGGACATAGATATTCAACAAGAACAGAGCCAAGTAGGTACACCAGAAGATGGTCAGGTGGATAGGATAAAGGATTCTAATGTGCTTGACAGGAGCATGCATGGAACACAAATATTAAAGGAGAGATCCAGTGGTAAGAAAATTATGAAGCAGGCTTTACCTGAAGCATATCCAGAAGCAGCTCCAAATATTGCCCTGCGCTCTGGAAATGGACCTATATCTGATGTTCCTCACGCTACAACAGCTCCTGTCTTGATACAAGAGAATTGGGTCTGTTGTGACAAATGCCAGACATGGCGGCTTTTACCAATTGGTAAAAATCCTAATGATCTACCGGAGAAGTGGGTGTGCAGCATGCTTAATTGGCTGTAAGTTCCAATTCTGTACCTTCCTAATTTATCGGGGTCAATGTTCAAACTCCAATTATTTAGATATTCCAAATAAAAATATAGAAATATAGGTTCTGGTTTTACAATCTTTTCTGTCTGAAAGTTTGATGTTTCTATTGTTAATATAGGCCTCGCATGAACCGGTGTAGCTTTAGCGAGGAAGAAACAACAAATGCTCTTATTGCCTTGTATCAAGTTCCTCCTCCTGAACAGAAAAACAATCTTGGTTTGGTTGCTTCCAAAGAAACCATTACTGAACCTCATCCTGATCATATTCACACAAATATTGCTAATGGAGCAAAGGAAAACAATAGTCTTAAAGAATCATCAAATCCAATGAATAGAGATGGTCTTTCTCACTTGGTGAAGAAGAACATACAAGCATCAGTAGCAAGTGTAAGATCAATTGAAGTGTCTAAATCTCCTTTAGTAAGTGAAGCTGACTTGATAGTGGACAAGTCTAGTGATTTAGTTATGGAGAAGCATAGCCATAAGCAGAAAGAGAAGAATAAAGTACTTGATTATGATGGAGGTATTACATCTCAAAAGTTTCTTTTCATGTGCTCGTAAACTTGGTTTTAATTAAATGATCTAATCTATTTATTTGTGACACAAGCCACAGGTGATACAAAGTGCTTAAAGATGAAAGGTAAAAGGGACCACAGTCAAGATTCTTTCAGAGCTTCCAAGAAAATCAGAACTGAAGGTTTTGTGGAAGAGTCTCAACTAGGTGGGGCGAGTGATAAAGTAGGTCAAAATTTAAATAATGGCTTACCTTCTACTTCATTGGAGAAGCCATTTCCTAAATATAATAAGCGCAAGGATGCAAAGTATTGTAGAAAGGACCAGGTACAAGTATCCGGTAAGAGAGCGAGGGACACTGATGAAACTGCCTGTGATGATTTTCAGAATGATATAGTGGGATGTGATATTAAGGATAGCTCAGAAAGAAAGAAAATGAAGGAAATTCATAATCAGCTTCAGGAAAGCAGGATTTTGGCAAAGGATTTCAGTGAGAATGACCAAAGGAAGGAGAAGGCCAGGGTTTCTGGGTCTCATGGTAAAGACTCTAGTGCAAGTAAAAGCAGTGGTAAGACAATCAAGAAAGGTAGTAATGGGAAAACCAAGCAACTGAGTCAAGAGACAGGGAATATCTCGTCTCAGCAAATCTTGGATGGTGGGGAATCTTCAAGAAGGGATTCTGCATCTACACATCCTGCTCCGGCAACTACTTCTAGCTCTTCAAAGGTTTCTGGTTCACATAAGACCAAGGTCAATGTTCATGATGTTAAAGGTTCACCGGTGGAATCTGTTTCATCTCTACCCATGAAAAGTTCAAAGCTAGATAATATTACATCTGCGAGAAAGTGCCAGATTGAGAAAGAAGATGACTCCGTTAATGCTGGCTTTTCAGCTGAAGGTGGTTTGAGAAGATGCTCAGATGTTGATGATGGTGGAAATTGTCAGTCTGGGGCAGTAAGAAAGGAGAAGACTGAAGATGTGGCTCGTCAAGGATCCCTTGAATCCTCTGTTGTTGACATCCATTTGATGGATGCTTCTGGTGTTCAAGCTAACGGTTTTACAGATTGTGCTGGCCCAAATACTCGACATCAAAGTAAATCAGCATCTTTGGATCAATTGTACGACAATGAGAGGCAAAATGGAACGAAATTCCATTCCAGTGGATCTCATCCTAGGAAGTCTGGCAAGGGAATCTCTTCACAGTCTAGGGACAAGAATCGGATTTCTAACCCTGAGTTGGTTAATCATAAAGTTAAGCCCTCTGATTCTGTTGATGGACAAGCACTTTCACACGAAGTAAGGCCCATTGGTAAGAACCAAATTGCTGAGAAGAGTGGAATCAAGTCCGATGAAGATGAAAATGTATGTATTGACACAAAAAGCTCTGCAGGATTACTGATAATTGATAACAGTAACAATAACAAAGATAGACGATATTTTGGGGGATCCAATGTTCCAGATAATAAAGTAAATACTACTTGCAGCTATGATGCAGACTCTAGTACAAAGCAGAGTATGCTACCTGATTGTGAGATGGTCTCTGGCAGAGGAAAGGCACTTACTTCAGCTCCATCTGGAGATCAAAATGAGACAGTGACTGATAGCCATCGATTGGTGTCTGGCCCTCAAAAAGGACATGGGGAAAATGGTTTATCTGGCAATGATTTGCCTGATGATAATACTGAAAAAATGCCAAAAGACATAAAAAAGGTTGATTATCCAAATGGAATTCCTCATAATAGTTCTAGAAATTCCATGTCAAATGGGTGTAGGGGCAGGGATCTTGAAGGCCCAAGTACATTTAAACGGGATTCCTCCAGCCAGGCTGCAAAAAGTGCTGTGAAAGAGGCTAAAAATCTTAAGCACACGGCAGATCGTGTCAAGGTAATTAATGTTAGATAGTTGAAGTTTTGAAATTTGTTGCCTTCTCCTGCCTTGCTCACAATTGTTGTATTTTGAAGAACTCTGGCTCGCATCGTGAGAGTACGAGCCTTTACTTTGAGGCAGCCCTTAAATTTCTTCATGGAGCTGCTTTGTTTGAAAGTTGCAGCATCGAGACTGCTAAAACTGCAGAGATGATTCAGTCAATGCAAATATATAGTACCACTGCAAAACTTTGCGAGTAAGTTAAATTCTAAGTTTGATGAAACGGCCTATCTTTTTGGAATATGTTTTGCATGTTATTTCTCTCATGGGATTTTGATATCATTGTACTCCACTAGTTCAATCTGTTTGTTCTTTCATTGTGATGCTTTTGATACCCTTTTGGAAGCCCTGATTGATGAACAAACTCAAACTGCCACCACAAAAGAGCTGGGATTTAGGCCTGCAAACATCTAGAATGCCTGAACTGGATTTCTTTGTATGACTACTTTAACAGTTACATGCTGCTCTAGTGAGTGTGTTCATTGTTGTTCAATGGTAGAGTCTGGATGTGCTGATGTATTATCGGTTTGGCTGCCGTTAATTTTCTTCATTTCCTTATCAATCGTAATTATTGATTTTGACTTCATGGTGCTGAGTGACGGTTCCATGTTGATCACAGTTTGTCATTGGAGATTTATTGTAGTTGATAAAGATGTGTAGTCGCATTTTTCTTTTCTAAATTATCTATATCTTAGGTTTTGTGCTCATGAGTATGAGAAATTAGAAGACTTGGCTGCTGCTGCTTTGGCTTACAAGTGCACGGAGGTTGCATATATGAGGGTAGTTTGTTCTTTGTATACCAATGCAAATAGAGATCTGCATGAACTGCAGGCGGCTCTGCAAAAGATTCCTCCAGGTTGAAAAACAAGCTTGTTCCTATCCTTATTTTTTCATGGGCTATATGCCATTTTAATTAGTGCATAGTTGATCTAGTATCTTAGCATTTTGCTGGTTTCTATTCTGTTGGTATTTGCTTGTCCCATGATACCTATTATCTAATCGGTGTGACACCTGCCTTGCACCGGTGAAAAGAAAAGGAAGTTAATGTCTACTAATCCATATAGATAGCATCAAATGCTTTGGCCCTTTCTCTTACTATGAAAACATAGAAACTGGACAGGTAGAAAGGTGCTTGGCCTCTTTTTAAAAGATGAACAATTTTGGCATATCAGAAATTTCAGGGAACTGCCATTTATATTGATGTCAAGGAAATGCTCCTATGTCTTAAACCTAAGAAGGGAAACCCATATTATTGGTGATAAGACGATAAACACGATTATTGACTTACTCCTTCTAGAAGGTGAATAACTTCTGAACATGACCTGCATATTGGTATGATTAATCTTTTCTGCTTGGTCCTTTTCTTGGGCTGGAAGCATCACGTTTTTAATACTCCAATTCTGTGAGAGACTTAACAAAGTTCAATGCATATCATCTTTGTTAGTATGTACATAATGTCCTGTGTGTCAAGAAGTTTTTATCACATCACAAACAACTGGCTTGCACTGTTATGTTTGTGAGATTCATTTTTGTTATGTTTAGGATGGAATTTTTGTCTGGGTTCATGCTGTGTGTAGTTGCATTGTACAATAAGTGTCCACATCATGAACTTTTGCTTACATTGTATCAAAATGCACTTGTTCTCTCACTTTGGATTTACCTTTCTCAACCTTTGAATGCATCATTCAACTGGTGTGAAGGAAATTGATTTAATCTCCTTGTTTTTATTACACCACTGTTAGGGGAGTCACCGTCTTCCTCTGCCTCTGATATTGACAACTTGAACCATGCAACTTCAGTTGACAAGGTTCCCTTAGCCAAAGGCGTTAGCTCTCCTCTGGTGAATGGAAACCACGTCATTACTGCTAGAAATCGTACCAAGCGATTGCTCAATTTTGTAAGTGAATTTATATATCATATAGAGACTTAAATGCGTTTTTTGGATAGACCCATTCTTTAATCACTTGAAGGATCGGTCTTGAAGCTTATATGCATATATCGATGCTAAAAAATGTTAGTCTCTTTTTAGAAATTTGTCTATAAAAGGTCCAAAAGAAAGATTAAAATCTGACTAAGCTGGTCTCTCTCTTTCAAAAATTATTCATAAAAAGCATCTGTTTATGTCACCCATCATGTATCCGTTACCTAAGATGGCAGTGTTGCATGCATTGAACTGATCCACAGAATTCTGCTATCATACTTTTTCATGCTTTTGTATTTACTTGGGTCAGTAATTCTTTATTTTTAGGCACAGGAAGTCAGTTCTGCAATGGAAGCTTCTAGGAAATCACGTATAGCTTTTGCAGCTGCAAATTCAAAGTTGGGAGAAGCCCAAGGTGGAGATGTTATATCTTCCATTAGAACTGCTCTTGATTTCAGCTTCCAAGATGTAGAAGGATTTCTACGTCTTGTACGACTGTCATTTGAAGCTATTGACCGATAAATAGTCTGGCTGCTGATGGAATGATATATATGGGGGGATGAACTTTCTGTTTGATCGATGTATCCTTGCGTCAAATCCTTTTAGGAAACGAAAAGATGACCTGTTGAGGTACCAGCTGTCCCATGCTCGCCAACTAAATGTCGTGTACATGTGTGATATACAAGAGGAATGTGCAAATCCAAGTGTATATTTGTATCATACTTTGGATCTTTTTTGTGCGCAGAAGGACTTCACTTGTTAACTGCATTTGAAGATTGGTATTGACAAATTCTGATTCGCAAGACTTCTGATAGAAGCAACTCAGAAATTGTAGAAACTAGAATAAGACTGTAGATTTTCAACAAAATCATGATGAAGAAATAAATCAATAAAGACAGGAGTATCCTAACTATACATTTTTGTGGGGATCATGGAGTTATATCAGTCTACATTAATTCTTGCAATGTTTTCTTTTTTGGGAATGGACTTCTACTTTGGTATTAGCTTTTATTTGTTATGGATTTATTGAAGACATTGTGAAGGGAACTGCAAAATGTAGTATACTCTCAGTTCTACTATCAGATGCTGCCTTTCTCTGTTCAAGCCCTCTGTGCTGATTCTAAATTAACGTTGCACTTTGAGGTTGCCTCTTTGAACTTCATCTTTTGCTTTCATTCTTGTTATTTTCAGTTTGTTCTACTTTGATAGGAATTTGGTTGTGTTTCATCTTACAGGTTAGTTTCCAATTCTCTGTTGGGGCAGCATTCCTCCGTTGTTATCAGAGCAAGTAGGACAGAATACTTGATGTTTGTATGGTGAAAGATGGTAACACGAGTCATATCGCGTCATATGATTATTCTCCTTGGAAGGTTTGAATACAATCTCTGCTTTTATATTTTGTATAGTTTTGAAATCTTAACTTACTCTCTCTTTGGCAATGGCTACAATGTGTATATCCGGTAATTTATCTTCAAGTGAACAGGGGCAATCTTCATTTAAACTAGTCACCTAAACTTGGCAGGTGACTAGTTTAAATCTACATGCAAGATGCATCTGTTTGTAGAAAATAGTAATTGTTTAATCATGATGACAGGTACTTTGTACATCTTCTTGGATGTTGTCACCATTGCTCAATTCTCTGCCCTGGACTTTCTTTAAAACACCCGGAGATTATCCTTCTTGATCAGCAAGCAACATTGTGGGCCATGGTTTTCAGTTTGGGAGTGTACAAAGAGTGGATGGATAGATGTTACGTTTTTAACAAGTGTAATGTTTGCAGGAATTTTGGCATTAGGGGTGGCTTGGTTTGAGTGGTTATAATGACCCTCAGATTAGGTGTTTTAGACAACTGATTGGGATGGGAAATTCTGTTTGATAAACTGCCATTGTTCATCTGTTGATGATGAGAAAAAGAAAGTAGGGATGGGTTCCAGGTGACAGATTTTGATCTACTAAACCATGTTTAGTCGAATCCTTCCATCATCTAGTCATGTTTGTCTTCCATCTTCCTTTTGGTGGATATGCTTGTCCCAGTGGTAGAAATACATTGATTGTGATAGGAACCAGAAAAGAAGGAAAATAGAAGTAATTGAATAATAGAACTTTATTGATAAATTTGAGAGCAAGAATCTTAAACTCCCAAGTCAGTCCGTATGGGGAGGACTAAATTCCAAAACAAAGGAATTAATTTTCTCAAAACTTACCTACTTGCTCTAACTATTAAATATTTATAATGCTAAACTCCTAATCGCAATAAAAGATAGACTCCTAATCGTAATTAAATATAAGACTCTTAATCACAATAAAAGATAGACTCTTAATCGTAATAAAAGATAAGATTCCTAATTGTAATAAAAGATAGACTTCTAATTGTAATAAAACATAAGACTCTTAATCGTAATAAGACTCCTAATGTGTTGGAGGTGTCGTATCAATGCATCCCTCCTGAAAATTCGCCTTGTCCTTAAGGCGGAAAGAGAGAAATCTTGGCAAATTTCCCTGTTTTGTCACCTTCAGCCAAAGCCTCTGTTGGTGCGTCGTCGCCGTCTTCATCGGCCATCTCCATGACAGTGAGGGCTGCGGTCTTGCAGCGATGGCCGGGAGAGAACTTCTCGTTGCAACGAAAACACAGCCCCTTCGAAATATGCAGTTGTCTCTCCTGATCTCAAGTGCGCAGCGTCGCTGGTCGAGAAGAAGCAGAAGCAGATGTGGAATGTTGTGCTGTTGGGTTGCTGGTGAATGGACCAACACGTAACAAATTGGAAGTTTGGGCCTGTGAGGTATTGGGCATATTAGAGTTGACCCCTTGATTTTCTTTTGGCCCACTTTTAAGATTGGACTTTTGTTCAAACTCTAGTGCCAAACTCATAGCCCGATAGACAGATCTGGGCTTGTGGATTCTCACATCAGATTTCA
>JANKOE010000009.1:32641828-32654972 GCA_026284465.1 Erythroxylum citrifolium | reverse complement strand
ACGATGGTTAAAGGTAATTCATGGAGATGTACTTCTTTGAAGAAGAGTTTGGCAATATGGACAGCATCATAAATCTTATGACTCATTTTGGAAAACCTATCCACCACCACAAAAAATAATCATAACCTCTTATAAGTTTAGGAATAACTAACGCAAAATCCATACTTATGTCCTACTATGGTTCATGAGATATAGGAAGTGGTGTGTATAATCTAGAATTTTGTTTTTTTCTTTAGCTAGTTGATATGTTTGATATTGTGTGTGACCTAAGACACGTCTTGCTTTAAATAGGGTCGATAAAAGCTATCTTCAACCATTACTATGGTTTTATCTTTTTTAAAGTATCTTGTTGCCCCAACTTTTGTCTGAGTCTCAGCTATGAATTTGCCTTTAAGTTCAACTCCTTGAGAAACTTTGTAGTTATTCTGTAGTGAAATTTTTGATACATTAAGTGTTGAACTAAAATTTTGCACCGTTGTAATTCTCTTCATGTTGGACTCTCCTCCTTGACTTTAAAACTTTATAGTATCTTGTTATCCCACGAATTGTTTCGTTTTTAAAGTCAACTGATATATATCGTCAAGGCCGTAAATTCTTTGCATTATTAACTCCTTGCAAATTTCTACCCTTAAGCCATTTTTGTAATGAGATATAGGTTGTCGTTTTGATTTTGTTCCTTCACTTCGAATAGAAAGTTCATTAAATATTTTCACGTACTCGGTTACAGTCATAATCCCTTGGCTAAAGGTTATATGTTGATTTTAGAGATCTTCTTGATAATGAAATGGTAAATATTTTTCTGATAATTTCAGTTTCATCTCTTCCCAATCAACAATTGGTAGCTGCCCTGTTTCTCTAAGTCTATCCTCTATCGATCTCCATCAGAATTTAGCATGGTCAACTAGTTTCATCTTTACAAATCGAACTTTTCGATCTTCTAACATGTTGTACCCGTCAAAGAAGTCCTCCATTGCAACTATTTAGTCCAAGAACAAGTGTTTATTCATCTTTCCTGCAAAATCGGGACCTTCAACACGAACTTTCTTGGTAATATCCTCAAGTACATTATGTGTTTCAGCTCTTTCACAACCTTTGGAGTCTCGTATGCACCCTCCAAGTGTTGTTGTTTGGTTTCTTTGTCTCGTATATTTTGGTAGGTGTTAATTTCTTAACCTTGCTCCTTGTTGACAGCCTCTTCATCTTGTATTTCACTTTCTTCACCCTCGACATGATAGGAACCAGAAAAGAAGGAAAATAGAAGTAACTAAATAATAGAACTTTATTGATAAATTTGAGAGCAAGAATCTTAAACTCCCAAATCAGTCCGTATGGAGAGGACTAAACTCCAAAACAAAGGAATTAATTTTCTCAAAACTTACCTACTTGCTCTAACTATCAAATATTTATAATGCTAGACTCCTAATCGCAATAAAAGATAGACTCCTAATCGTAATTAAAGATAAGACTCCTAATCACAATAAAAGATAGACTCCTAATCATAATAAAAGATAAGATTCCTAATTGTAATAAAAGATAGACTTCTAATCGTAATAAAACATAAGACTCCTAATCGTAATAAGACTCTTAATGTGTTGAAGGTATCGTATCATATTGCCACTTGTAGCAAATGATTTTCAAACGCAAAATTATCACATGTTATTTTGTATTATCAATCCAGTTTGACTGATGCTTTTGATTTGTTTATGCTGCCAGGAGTTTGACAAGTAATTAGAAGAGCATTAAAAAAAATATATATAAGCACCCATTAACCCAAAGGATTATGCATTTAATGTTTTTAGGTTTATTTTGATAAATAAAATTATTATGTTATAATTAATTCCAATAGTCTTCATTTTCCTATTTTATTTTTAATTTATTTAACCAAAAATCAATGTTTTAAAGCTCCAACTAATTTGACCCGAAAACTTTGTATTGACAATTTTTTGGTTTAGTTTTAAATTTTTCGATTTAGTTTAATAATTTTTGTTGTTAAAAATAGATAAGTTTTTGTGAGTTAATTTTTATTTAATAGTTTTTTATTTTTAATTAAATTTTGGATGAATTAAAAGTTTTTTAATTAATTTTATAATAATTGAATGCTGATGGTATCTTTAAAAATTTTACTAATAACTTTTTGTTTTAAACTTTAAAACGTTTCCAAAAACATTTTAGGAAAAAGTACTATGGTTATGTTTGGTAAATAACGGATTGTATTAGCTGCTAGCTGATTTTATTAGCGATTAACTGATAGTTAATTATATTAATTGATTTGACCAGCGGATAACATTAACTATTTACTAAAGATGTTTGGTAAAATTAACTGTTTAGTATTAGCTGTTGATGTGTAAAATGACTTATGAAGGCATGATTTAAAAAAATATAAGGGCATGAATATTATATTCCTTAATATTTTGTTTAATATTTTTATAAGAATTTAGCTTTTAGATATTTAATTTTACAAAAATTAAGTTTATAATTTTAATAAATAAAAAATAATAATCCAATGTTAAATTCTCTATTAATATGAATGATGCAGCGAGTTACATTATATTAGTATTTTTTATATACTATGCATGAATTTTTGATTTAATAAATTAAAAATATCTATAATTATAGTATGACACAGATATGATATATATCATAATTCAAAATTTATGAAAAAGAGAGTATAATTGATTTTTTAATCTATTAATTTGGTTGATCATCCAAAAAGCTCTTTTATTGGAGTTTTTGAAAATTAGCTTATTGGGGTTAATTAACCTAACCAAGCTATTAACCAAACATATTAATAACTTTTTAACATGATCAAAAAGTTAGACTAAAATAAGGTATTTGCCAAACACCTTCTATGATTGCATGTACACACGTGCCAAATTGGGCCGAAGTGGTGTAATATTTACTTTCGCTTTGATTTACAAGGCACTTTGCCGCCTACGTACGTACTCTAATACTTTCTGGGCCTTTATCCAAACCCTAACCCTAATCCCGAATTTTTTTCCTCACAAATTGATTACTGCGTCGAATTCCCATTTCTGTAAACTATATTGTAATGCGTTTTTCTGGTACGTCGACCGTCGAAACTCCAATCTTCGAAATCGAGAATGGAGATGTTGAACACGAACCTAGAGGAGATAGAGATCGGAACCTCTGCAGCGTCATTCCAGAGGTTTTTGGATCAACAGAGAGAGCTTTTTCACAGCCAGATCGATCAACTACAAAGTGTCGTTGTCACTCAATGCAAGCTCACCGGCGTCAATCCCCTCTCTCAAGAGATGGTGCGCTTTTTCGTAATTCAGAATTCCAATTTTTAAAGTATCGAAATAGATTATTGGATTGTCCCCTGGTGTAATTTGATACTGTTTTCGCTCCCGTACTGGGTACATGTGTTTAATGTTAAGTACATTGTTATTGACGGATCTGGCTAATATGTCATTTTTTTGAATTTGGTGCAGGCGGCTGGAGCCTTGTCAATAAAAATTGGTAAGCTTTTAGGTGGTTATGGAATTTTTGTTTGTTCTTTGTGAATCTGAATTGTATGGCACAGAGCTTATATATATATAGTTGTTTCTATTTCCTTTCAACTATAGTTCATTGTACAGATCAATTTTACACAACTAACTGCTTGATATGCCCATCTCATACTTTTGGGATATTGTCAAAAGGGTTGTGGTTTAATTCTGGCTTCGTGCAGCCTATAGAAATCAAATAGGCTTCAGTTAAGGATGTGGTGTTATGGTGCAGCTGACAGTTGTTGCTAATGGGTGGTTAGTATGGCAGGCAGAGTGAGCTGGGATAGCTCTATACTTGTTCTCATCCTTCGCATATGGTTTCTTTTTATTGGATATCTAGATGTCCTAAGTGAAAATTTTATGACACACATTGATACTTGTCCTTGTTTTAGTCACTATCTAAACTGTATGTGGATTTGGCAGGAAAAAGACCTAGAGATTTGCTAAATCCTAAGGCTGTAAAGTATATGCAAGCAGTTTTTTCCATCAAAGATGCAATCAGTAAAAAGGAATCCCGAGAGATTAGTGCTCAATTTGGCATTACTGTTACACAGGTGTCTGTATCTCTTTTATGATCTCATGGTCTTGTTGACGCTGAAATAATGACCAACTTAAATTGATTTCCTTCTTTTAGGTCATTCATCATTATTTTAAAACTATTTTCCATCTTGTTGCGATGATCTAATTGGAGTGAGTGGAGAATTATAATTGTTCTCACTGTTATGCAATGTTGATTGTAGGTGCGGGATTTTTTTGCTAGCCAGCGTACAAGAGTGAGGAAAATAGTTCGGTTATCAAGGGAGAAGGCCATTAGAGCTAGTGCAAGTAAAGAAACACAAGATGGAGTCCCAACAAATTCCGACCCTACAAAACCGATTAATCCTATTCCTTTAAATTCTATTGGGGCTGATGCCTTTCCCTTAAATTCTATTATTCCTAGTACAGTTCCCTTAAATTCTGTCGACCCTGCACCAGTTCCATTGAACTCTGTTGGTCCACCTAGTGTTGAAGGAATGCCTTCTTGCTCGTCACAGGATGATGCATTGCCTGACTTAGATGACTTAGAAAAGCATTTTGTTGACAATATTTTTAATTTGCTACGAAAAGAAGAAACATTTTCTGGGCAGATGAAACTGATGGAATGGATCTTGCGAATACAAAATCCATCAGTTTTGGATTGGTATTTTCCAATCTGTTTATGTTTAACAGGTTGTACTCTTATGTGGCCTTTGCCATTTACTTTTTTCTTATGTATCATTCAGGTTTCTAAGTAAAGGTGCTGTGATGATTTTGGTGACATGGCTGAGCCAGGCGGCTGCTGAAGAGCAAACAAGTGTGGTGCTGGTAACATTGAAAGTATGTATAGGTTCACGTGCTTCTTGGTTACTGTATTGCTGTTTTGAGTTTTGCTTAGTTTGGAAGATTTGTTGACTTACAGGCTCTTTGCCATTTGCCCCTGCATAAAACTCTTCCTGAGCATATGTCAGCCATACTGCAAACTGTCAATAGCCTTCGTTTTTACAGGGCACCAGGTATGTGTTGTTTATAAATTTCTTATGCTATTACTGCCTTTCCTTTGCTCTTATCTCTAATAGTTGCATCTAGTGGCCGGTGTCTGTTTAATTTAGTAGTTGCTATCTTCTTCTGTTGTTTATGCTGTTTGTTCTCTTTAATCAAAGAGAATGTATATGAGTGTAAAAAGAGTCTGATTTTACCTAATAGCTAATTTAGACATGATTTGCTATCTGAGTTAGAAAGATAGGTCGATATTTTTTGTTTGTTTCTGATGCTTGTATAGTTTTTGAAAGTAATTCTTGAGTTCCTTGTTTGATTATCACGACCATATGATCCTCTTGTAGTTTCATGACAATAGGGATCAGAATAGGGGTTCGTGAGTAATTTTTTTCAGTCATTCCTTATTTGGTTTTTGTTGGTTTTCATGCTGTTTTATTATAATTTCTTGCTTTAGAAAATGTATATATGTAAAGTAAATGGTTAATTAGTCTTGTATGATAGTTTTGAATCACATTTATCTGATTTGAAGATCAGACATATCAAACAGGGCAAGGGTTTTGTTAGCAAGATGGAGCAAGATTTTTGCCCGAAGCCAAGCTACTAGAAAACCCAATGGCATAAGATCTCAGGAAATGATACTGCAGCAGAGGCAAGTAAATAAATTCACCTCCTGTGCTTAGACTAATTCTTTATTGTTTCTTATTCTTTGACTATATTTGCAGCATTGATGAAATCATGGGAAGTGAAGTATGGCAGCCTAACAGTAGTCCAGTAAGTTCTTGAATTCAGTGTGTAGAAAATTTGGAATAATGAACTTATGGTTTTCATTGCTGTTTAGGGAAATGTTCCTGCTCTCTCATCTGAAATTCTGGAAAATGTGAGGTTGGTATAGATTCACCTTTGCTTCTGCTCTATTTAAGTGATTTTATTTGATTACTTTGACAATCTATGGGCTTAAACTTCATACAGAAAAATGGATTCTTCACAAGAAATGAAGCTTCTGCCAGCAACAATTGATGATCCTAGTAGGAAGCACGCTTTTGGGATGTTGTCTCGTATCCTTGATTTTTGATAACTGTTGCCTTTTGTTTTTACAGTAAATCTAGCAATATCTTCTTACTTACCAATGTTAGGGTGAAACAGCTGTTTAGGGCCATAGCTGTAATGAACAATGTTTCAAGGGATATTTTACTTTGTCATGTGAAAGATCACAGGACTATTATGGTGAACGAATCTCATTATTTTCATGTTTATATGTAAAAACTGACATATTGTTATACAACTGATGTAACTTGATGGGTGAACTCTATTCCTGAACTAAGAACAGATTCCAGAGAGCGTAGGAAAATTCAACTTGTGGAACAGCCAGGCCAGAAAGCAGCTGGCAGAAGTCCCCAGGCTTCAAAAGCTGTACCTGTTAGCCAAAGTCGCCCAATGTCTACTGATGATATCCAAAAGGCAAAAATGCGTGCCCTTTTCATGCAAGGCAAGTATGGGAAGACAGGTTCATCATCAACTGGAAACAATGGTATAAAAAGTGAAGGTCTTAGTAGATATTCAAGTGCCTCTTCCAACATTTTGTCTGTAGTGTCTAAAGTTTCTCCTCAGCCTAGGAAAGATGAAAACAAAAAATCTATGGCACTTCTCCCAAAAGTTTCTGATAAGACTGAAGATTCAAAGGATAAAATGGCAACAAAGGACCCGATGGTAGACTTATATAGCAGCCTGATTCCGTGGAGGGTGCCTGCAGGTACAATACTCTTGGACCTTTCTTTCATGATTTCTCAACCGTTTTATATTAATGTTGGCCTAGAAGGATTAATCTTTCTTGGCAGCTTAAGGAAGATACCCATTTAGGAACTCCGTAAATTCAAGCAATAGTGAATTATATCCTGTTTGAAATATTTCATAGAGATTATATAGGCTTTCATAGCAATATATGTTTACAGTTTTTCTTGATATTTATCTCCCTTTGCCTTTTTCAACTCTTGGTTATGTGGAGAAGAATGAAGTAACCCTGAATCTATATTGATAATGATATGTGCTTGAACTTTTTATGACCCTTCCCTCCCATTAAGCTCTTGTTTGCAATTACTTGTCACTGAAATCAGAAAGAGATTTTGTCATTGTCTTTATCTGGTCAAATCAATTGGTTTGGGCAGTCATATTTTGCTTTGATAATTATAGTTATCTTTCTACCATTGGTTTTGGGACATCGTGAAGTTTGATTTGAAAGTACAATTTCTTTGACTGATTCCTATATTTCTTCACAATTACAGCTTTATTGCTTTGAATCAAACTTCCATGCTGTGTAATTTGCAAAGGTTTGCTTGTTACAATTTTCGGCTGCTTAGTAAACTTATGTTGGGAGGCTTGGTTTTGAAACTCACCTCCATTCCTAACTTACCAAAAATGTGACAAAATGTTTGGAAAAGAAATGTTTTTTTTTTCTGTTCGTGTTATTGGGATTATCATATCCAACAAGTAATTGAAGTCTGCAAACTTTAACAGCCATGACAAACTCCTTTTGGATGCCCTGGGAAAAAGGTGTCTTAATTGGAAATGTAGCTGTAGAGATGTTGCTCCGTTTGCTGGAAATTTAAGTACAATTCGTAATCAAAAGACTACCCATTTGTGAATTTGGAAGGACCTCTTTAGCTAACGAATCAACATTTTGATGTTAAGATTTTAATAATCTTACTGGACCTCATCTATGAGGACCATTGTGAGAATAATTGGCATTAACCAAAAGTGTGTATCCCCAGGAGTAAGTGTTCACCAACACGGTGTACTAATCAACCATAATTTGCCTTTTGGCCTCAAGCATGTCAGGTTTAAATTGATTAGCAGGGATGACTTTTTTCTGACGTTATGAGTAATTTGGTTGTCACTATATGAGTCAAGAAAACAAAGAGTCCGGTATAAGGCAAATAAAATCGGTACACCTTGGCCAACTTGAGCACCGTCATTGATGTACAATTCTTGAAAGCAATTATAACAGCATCTACTTGATTGTAAGTGGATGTTCAGCTTTTAGTCACCATTGGAAAGATAAGGGTAGTCTGGTTTGTACAAGTGGCTACATTTTCCTCTGACAGTGTACCTGCTTATTTTCCCACGTCAAAAAAAAGGTCCAACTGCCTCATCCTTCTGTGAATTAGTGGTAGCATCTGGATTTCTACACATTTTTGAAGTTCTAAATAATGATAATGGGGAACTTGAATGATTTAACAATGGTCTTCCGATTCCAATCTTGCTTTCCTTTTTTCCTTTTAGTTTTTAGTTTTTTTGGGTATTTACAGAGTCTGAATGCTCAGTTATTTATGCGCTTTCCTTTCCGCAGAAATTAAACTCATCAACACATGGAGAGTGGGCAATGGTGAGAATAGCAAAGAAGTAGACTTCCAGAGAAACAGAAACCGAAGGGAGATGGAAACCAAGTACCGGGCAGTGTCAGAGATACCACCAAACCCCAAGGAACCGTGGGACCTTGAGATGGACCATGATGACTCATTGACCCCTGAAATTCCAATTGAACAGCCGCCTGATGCCGATAGTGCCGATGTGCAGATTTCACATAATCAAACTGTGAACAAAGTAGTTGCATCAGAACCGATCTTGCCTCAAATGGGTAGTGGGACTGAACCAGATCTTGAGTTGCTTGCTGTACTGCTAAAGAACCCAGAACTAGTTTTTGCATTGACCTCGGGACAGTCAGGCAATTTGTCAAATGAGGACACAATAAAGCTACTTGACATGATTAAGAAGGGTGGTGCTGGTTTAAATGGGGTTGGTGGAAACGTTGAGGATAAGGTTGAAGTCTCTCTTCCCTCCCCAACACCCCCGAGCAAACCTGGAACGGTGCGTGCCTGCTTCTGTTGCAAGTTTTGCCAGATATTATGCTGCTATCAACTTCCTAGGAATAGAGCTATTTTGCTCGTTGCCATCCTGTATACAAAAATATAAATTAACACGTATGATGAAACCTGAAGCACAAATCCTTTCCAATGTTAACCCACTACCAAGTAAAATAAAATTCACAAACCAGTTAGGGAACTTTAGACCCAAAAATCTCTTTTAAAATTTTCATAGGAGAGTCTTTCAGTCTTTGGAAAGTTCATCTACCATTGATGGGGATGTTTTATGCTTCCTTTTATTTTTCAATTTCTAGCCCACTCTACCATGGTTGGTGGATGTGCATATCCTGTAGTTTCCCAGTGGCAACGAAATTCTGATACGTGCTTGGCACTGAAAGATTTGTCCCCCAAGTAGTGGGCCATTCCTTGGTGTTGTCCAGCAGAAACCAAAAACGGATAATAGCATTAATTGATCATAAAATTGTTGACAGAATCTCATATTCTTGGTTAAATTTCATCAGTGCTGACTATTTTTTTTTTTCCCCAATTGAAACATTTGCAGAGTGGATGGGCACCAGAAGTTGACAAGAGCCCCTTTTCAAAGCAGAGATCAGCTGGTACCCCAGTTACCTTCACCGATGCTGGAGTGCCTACTGTGGACAAGCTAACCGGTTTTGTACAGCCTCGGATGCAAGCCAGCAGCATCCGAGTGATGCAAAATCAACTTAGATCATTACCTTCACAGCAAACTCTAGCACCAATGCCATCCTCCTCGCACCAGAGCCTGCCCTCAAATTCTTTATTGTCCCGGACACCAACTTCAGAAATGGCTGCAAACATGAAAAATGCAACCGTTACAATTCATTCCATAGAAAACTATTCTACTGCTCGGGAAGAAACCTTAAACCATATTAGACCGTCGCCAACTTTACCCTTTGCAGCAAATCCTCCGGAGATACGTTCAATTCCATTCCCATTGTCACCAACGCCAACGCCAACAGCAACACAGATGTCAACACCTGTGAGGTCACCTTCATGTCTGGCCCGAATAACTGAACATCCAGTTGTGTACTCGTCCAGGCTACCAACTGCAGATGTTGGTCAAGTGCCTGATTCTTGGAGAAGTAGACAGGGCGGTTTAACTTTAAATTCCTTATCTAGGGCGAATCAAAGTAATCATGATGCATCTTTCGGAAGGGCTCGCCAGCCTCAAATTCCGTCACGTCCTAGTTGGGATAGAAATGAAAATTTGGGTGACGAGGTTTTTGAGTCCTGGAGTCCGGAGAATAGTCCTGATAACTCATCAGACCACAGGACAGGAAGAAACTATCCCGGACGTCGGTCGAATTCTGGATGGGAATATATGCCTGACAATAGGTCGAGGCAGCGTTATCAAGGTCATAATAGGAACATCAACAGAAGGTTTCGTTGACGGGAGAGTTGCTTTTGGTAAACTTGGTACCTATTGGAGTGTGGTCTATTTGTTCACTAACAAACAATTGGCTACCGGAGAAACAAAAGAATCCTGTACTGTACATTCTAACAGCATTTACAATTTGAGATCTTTCGTCCCTCCCAAAAAAACGTGTTTGTTACATTACGGCCATCGTACGTGCTGAAGCTTTCTCCATCAAAGAAACTACTACTCTCACGTGGGACTGTGGAAGAGCTTGGTAAGGAATGAAGAGAATTGAAAAGAGATGTTAATAAATTTTAATAAAAGAATAAGAAAGGCAATTGTTTGAATAAAAAAGATGTATAAAAAATCAATGATGGTGTGGGGCGTGTGAGGTTTGATTGATTCCATCAATCTCAGGGCTCACAACTGTCTTGTAGATGATCTCAATCTTTTAACAGGCCAAATTCGTGAGACTCGGTATCCAAGGCTATCAAATGTCAAACAGACAATACTATTTTCAAAGGGAAAAAAGAACAAAACCAATGAATTGGAGTTGTCTTCAGAGGAGCTTGGTTCTGGATGTGTACCTTGTTTTGGCGCATGGAAAATTTCATCTTAGAGGTTGTTGGGTTTATGTATTGTCACCTAGATTTGGCTTTAATTAGTTTTGGTACGTGCCTGGATCTGGTGATGCTTGGATTTGAGGTCCGGCTTAGAGAACTAACTGGCCTTATAAAGCTCGTCCAACAACTCGTGGATCAACAGTATCAAAAATTTATTTCTAATGGTGTTCTTGTTCAGTTCCAAGTAGTCCATGCATATTTGCCAAAAGCTATCCTTCTTTTTAACCAAGACCACCGAAAAAGCATAAGAGCTAATTTTGTGTCTTACGAACCCTTGACTAAGTAACTCCTCTACTGCCCTTTCTATGACATCTTTCTCATTCTGGTCTCTTAATTAGCAATTTGGAAGTACATTGATAGGTCTACTTCCCTCTTTTATTATAATCTAATGATCGTGCACTCTGTCGTAGAGGTGGCTGAGTATGCTCCTTGAACACTATGACAAATTTTGCCAATAACCCATTTAATTCTCCTTACTCCACTAGTTGATCTTCTAACACTACAAGAAAATTTGGTTTTAGCGATCAAATTCTCAACAACCATAATAAAATGGTTGCTAATTATATACATTTTGCAACCAAAAATTACTTAGTTGCAATATATAAGTTACGTATATTTTTTACCGACCAATCAATGCTTGGTGGCTATAGATGGTCACTAAAACGTACAATTCATGGATAATAATATAACGACCAAACTTAACAATTTTAGCGACAACTTTAATGGTCGCTATAGAAAATTATTATTAACAATCAACTATTGAGTGGTCACTCCAAGTATTTTAAATTTTCCATTAGCAACCAATAAATTCGGTTGCTAAATTTACATGACTTCTTTACAACAACCACATTATATGATTGTTAAAGAAGTATTTATAACAACAAAATAATTTGTCGCTAATTATTTTAGAAAAGATGAAAAGAGTTCTTTAGATTCGGTCCATATAGTTTAAATTAGTTTAAAGGTTCATTTTTATAATAATTAATTATTTTAATTTAATTTATATTAATTTTTATAATTCAAAATATATTTTCATTCCAAGTTAGGGTTGGTTTGGCTGGTGGTAGGTAAGATTGAAAATTGAAATTGACCTGAAGAAACAAAATTGAAATTAACCAATTATTGTATTTTGGAATCTAAAATCAATCACATCCAGGTAAAGCCAAATAAGATAAGCAAATTCTTTCTTGTGAAGGCGAAGTTTTACACTGAAGGTCACAAGACAATCACAAATTGATCACATTCCCATTCCAAGCATATAGACAATAGTACATCAACCATTACGCAAAACGCGAAGGATTATATACCCTGTCAGAGACTTTATGTTGAAACAAACTCATGAAGTTGAAGATTCGAAGTATTACTCAAAAGGGTCTCCGCAAAACAGAGAGTTGAAATAACTCTTAAGTGAAAAATTCAAGAAATTAACAAAGAGAATTAATTTACATGGGCCCATACAGAAGAATATAAATTCCAAAAGCAAAAATCAAAAACTTCAAGGTATGTAACAGGATATAACTCTTTGACCTGAACCATATTTACGTCTAAAAATACAGATGTCTCGAAAGTAGAATCATGATTAAAATTTTTTTGCGATATGCCTTTTGATTTGGCATACATAGAATTTTCTCCTAGCACTTGGATGCAGATTTGTTCTGCATTCATACGAGAAACATCCTTCGGTAAATTTTCTTGTTCTTCTCGCAATTTTTTCATTTCAACCTGTTATCCAAAAATCAGAAAATTTGTTGTTTTTAAATAAAACGATGATACAACAAGTATTAGCCATCTATTAAGTAAGTAGGAATGAACTTCACTAAGTGAATTAAAAAAAACACTCTGGTTCAACATTTTGTATGTTCCAACCTCCAGAAAATGTATGTGTATATATAAATATATTCAGCGCTAGCCAACTGTTACATCCATTTCATTATGGAAAAATGACCATGAAACCAAAGGAAATATGTCAACGTGCATAGTTTTGACAAAAGCATGCCATTCGAGAACATAAATAGGTTGTTGAGAAGTAAAAAGGAGAAATAGAAGATAGCATGATTTAGGAGAAGTGATAGCCAGAAAGAGGATACAAATATGCTTTCTTTACCATATTATATAAACAAAACTTTATCCGAAAGGACTGCAGCAGAGCATCATTACAACTTGACTGCACCCAAAAAGTCAAATCAGGTAAAAACACAAATTGCTAACGTAAGTATAAAGGTTATCTTACTGATTACTAAA
>JANKOE010000009.1:32562967-32577312 GCA_026284465.1 Erythroxylum citrifolium | reverse complement strand
TCATTTAACCTAGGTCATGTTATCCCTAATGATTACGAATCATTAGTCGCTACACGTGAATTTCAACATAACAATTACGGATTATATCAAAATTCTAGCAATGGGTTTGAAATTAACAATTCAATCAATGCATTAAAATCATTAATTCATAATACCCAATAGGTTCATACACAAATAATCGAATAATAACAAAAATTCAATTATCCTTACACAATAATCAAATCAATTAAAATAGTATAACACAATAAATTCCTAATGAGAGAAAGAAACAACACAATAATTAAAATAATACCTAACCCGGGTCGTCAGCGTCGATGTTACCTCCGAACCTGCGTCGGGATGCCTAGGCCTTCATGGGTCTTTCCCGAAAAATTGCTTCAGTCCCTTTTTAATGTCCTATCGAAAATCCCTAATTAACTCTTGGTAAGCTCCATACAATTTTTTACTGTTCATCGATGTGACCAATAAAGGTTACCATCAACTAAAAACTCCAAAATTTCTCTGCTTTCTTCTCTCCCTTACTATGTATCTACTTTGCTTGTTTGTGTGCATTTTTCTTCAACACGTTGTGAATTTCACGCACAGATTCTCCAGCTACCTCAAAACGATGCCATGTTGTTGATGTTGCGTGTCTGCTTCTCACTCAACTGCTGCGCCTCCCAGCTGTGCAGCTGCTCTACTTCAAGTCTCTACTGTGCGTTGATGTCCAGCTGCTGGAGCCTCAAGCCCTCAGGCACAAGCTGCAAACCACAAGCCTTCCTCTACTTGCACCTGCTGCCTGTTTTATTCCTCAAGCTTGTCTACTGTTTTATTCGACACTCTTCATTGACGAGACAAATAAGGGTCTTGTCATTTAAAACATTTGCTGCTCCTCCTATAGCTCTCCACGCTACGTTTTGTACTTCTTTAGGGTCACGCCTCTGATGTTTTTTCCAGCTCCTCCACGCAGCGTTTTGCTCCTTTAGCCTCTTCATAAAACGAGCTCTCCTTGAAAATGTTGGCCACGCACGTCATTTTGTAAGCTCATTAAATGCTTTTAATAATTTTGTCTTCTTTGTTTTCCATTTTTCTTGCCTTTAATTATATTTTTTCTTCTTCTTCCTCCATAAAGACAAGCAAAAATAAATATTCAGAAAATGACCCAAATATGGTGCTTTCGACTCACTTTAATTTCTTTGCTTCCAAATTGTACCAAAAATAATATATGAATTAAAGTGAGTATCTTAAGCATTTTTGTATCAATAATTGCTAAGTGTAAATAATTAAAAATATCAACAATTAAGAACATATCAACTACCAACCTTTCATATATAACCCATCTTTTCTACTTCATTTCAAAATCAAGAATTCTCCTTTTCTTTACACATGAATAATCGCCAACAATTTCTCATTTAACAATTCTAGCTTCCAAGAAAAGTTCGGGGTCTAACATAAACGTTCTTATACACATTCTATCAAAAACAAAGCACAAATATAGCATCTTACCTTGCAAAATCACCACAAAAACCCAAAGAACGATGAGCCTATGAAGAACACTGCAGAAAACTTGGAAGAACAGAAACTGTTGTCAGTTTTGGGGAAAGAGGGAAGAAGTAAATTGAAATAAAACCTCTTTATTTTAAGTTTAGGGTTATGGGCCGGGTCGGGTTTTATTTCTTCTCTTGGGTTTGGGATGGGTTAAGTAATGGATTTTTGGTTTTAAGGTTACGAGCATTACAGTTCTTCCCCTCCAAAAGAAATTTCATCCTCAAAATTTAGCTAGATACTTGAATCTTTAAAAAGATGTGGTACTGATGTTGCATATCCTCTTCCACTTCCCACGTCGCTTCCCTCAAGGATCGATGATGACTCCATAAAACTCGCACCATAGGTATTTGCCTCCTCCTCAATTGTCTAATCTCTCTCTCCAAAATCTCAATTGGCTCTTCTTTATAGGTCAAGTTTGTAGCCACTTCAATCTCTAGTTCAGGTATAACATGGCTCGGATCTGATCGATACTATCTCAACATAGACACATGAAATACATCATGTATTTCAGATAACTCTGGGGGCAAGGCCAACTTATAAGCTAATGGACCAACACACTGAACAATCTTGTAAGGCCCAATGTACCTCAGACTCAACTTTGCTTTCCTTCCAAACCGCACTATACCTCTCCAGGGTGACACTCTTAAGAACACCCTATCACCTACTTCATACTCCATCTCCCATCTATGTTGATTTGCATAACTTTTCTGTTTATCTTGAGCAGCTTTTAAGAACTTCTTCACCACTTCGATCTTTTCTACAGTCTCCTAAATCAATTTTGGTCCCTCTAATATTCCAACACCCTCATCATCCCAGCATATTGGATCTCTACACCGCCTCCCATACAACGCTTTAAAAGGTGCCATTCTGATGCTAGAGTGATAACTATTATTATAAACAAACTCTGTCAAAAGTAAGTATAAATCCCAATCACCTTCAAAATTTCATACACAGGCTCTCATCATATCCTCCAAAGTCTGAATGGTATGTTCCGATTGCCCATCAGTCTGATGGTGAAAAGTTGTACTCAAATTCAATTTAGTACCCAACGCTATCTGAAAACTAGCCCAAATCGAGATGTAAACTGAGGATCTTGATCTAAAACTATAGATACAGGTACTCCATGCAACCTTACTATCTCATCCATATATAATCTAGCTAATTTATCTAACAAATCTGTCTGTTGGATTGGTAAGAAATGTGCAGACTTGGTCTATCTACAATGACCCAAACTGAATCATGTCTGCGTCGGGTTCTAGGTAAAGCTACTACAAAATCCATGGTAATTCTCTCCCACTTTCATGATGCTAGCAACAAAGGTTTTAACTTGCCTTTTAGAGCTCAATGCTCAACCCTAACCAGTTGACAAGTCAGACATTTAGCTACAAACTCTGCCACTTCCTTTTTCAAGATTGGCCACTAATAATGAGGTCTCAGATTCACTATCGAGAAATGAAAGAAGACTTCCGTCGATATGTTGAACTCATATTCATATGTAGCTCCCTTCTTTTTGGGTGTGAAGCAATGTCAAACCAAAACCCAATAAGCATTACCTCTCCCTAAAAAAGACGTGATCCAGCCGCACTCTCATTATTACGACTTCACTCCAGTCACTAGCCCTGCCTTTGGCATCCCTTTCCTTGTTTCAATACATCTTGGTTGTACCAGAATGCATAGCATAAAGAGCATAATGAACCTCTTTAGTATCTCTTCTCGCATACTGTCAATATTTAGCACACATACTCGAGTCCCTATCACCATCACTCCAGCTGGTCTCACTGAAAAATTAGGTTTCTTTCCCTTTTTTATCTTCTCTAACATCCTTTACAAGTATGGATCTCGAGTCTGTGCTTCACCAATCATATTAATCAAATCAATCCTAATATGTAAGGTATCCATCAATCCATCTACATCGTCAACCTCCAACTTAACATCCAAGGCTTTGATCTCCACTAGTGGTGTCACACTACTTCCACCCAGATTAGCTAACACACCAAAGTTCTTTCTGCTTAAGGCATCTGCCACTACATTCACTTTTCTGGGTGACAGTCAATGGTGCAATCATAATCTTTTAACAATTCTATCCCACTCCTTTGCCTCAAATTCAACTCTTTCTGAGTCAGTATGTACTTCAAGCTCTTGTGATCTGTAAAAACCTGAAAAGTCTCTCTATACAAATAATGCTTCCAGATTTTCAAAGCTTGCACTATAGCGGCTAACTCCAAATCAAAGGTAGGATAATTAAGCTCATGGGTCCTCAGCTGATGGGAGGCATAAGCTATTACCTTCCCTTTCTGCATCAATGCACACCCCAACATCAATCCTGAGGCGTCTGTGTATACTTCAAAACCTCCACCACTCATTGGTAACACCAAGATAAGACTGGATGTCCATCTCCTCTTCAATTCCTTAAAACTCTTCTGACACCGATTAGTTCACTAATAAGGAACTCCCTTCTTCAGTAATGTTGTCAGTGGACCAGTTATTATAGAGAAACCCTCTATAAATCTCCTATAATATCCAGCTAGTCCCAAGAAACTTCTGACCTCTGTCACACTCTTTGGTGGCTCCCACTCCATAATTTCCTTCAACTTTTTCGGATTTGGTTTCACACCCTCTTTGGACACAACATGTCCCAAGAGCACTACCTGATCAATCCAAAACTCACACTTACTTAATTTAGCATATAATTGCTTCTCCTTCAGAATCTGCAATACTGTTCTCAAATGGTTTTCATGCTCCTCTCTATCTTTGAAATATACTAATATATCATCTATGAACACAACCACAAATTGATCTAGAAACTCTTGAAAAGTTTTATTCATCAATGCCATAAAGGTAGTTGGAGTAGTTATGAGTCCAAATGGCATCACTAGAAACTCGTAATGGCCATACTGCGTTCAAAAAGCAGTTTTAGGTACATCGTGTTTAGCTATCCTCAATTGCCAATACGCTGATCTCAAATCAAAATTTGAAAATATTGCTACTCCTCTTAACTGATCCAGCAAATCATCAATCCAAGGCAAGGGGTATTTGTTCTTTAGTTTCACCCGGTTTAATTACCAGTAATCAATACACAACCTCATGCTGCCATCCTTCTTTTTTACAAATAAAACTAGAGCTCCCCACGATAAAGTACTAGGCCTAATAAAACCTTTTCCTAGTAACTCTTTCAATTACTTTTTCAGCTCCTGCAACTCCACAGATGCCATTATATAGGGTGCAATAGATATAGAAGCAAATCCAGGTAGGGTTTTAATAGTGAAATCTACCTCTCTAAGAGGTGGCAAACTTGGCAAATCATCAAGAAACACTTCTGAAAAATCTCTCACCACTAGTATCTCCATCAACTCAAGGCTTATCTCCCTCGTATCTACTATGTGAGCTAAAAAGGCTTCACATCTCCAAAATTAATTTCCTAACTATTACTGTAGAAATAACACAAGTAGGGAGTACTCCCCGTTCTCCCACAAACATTACCTTTGAACTCCCAGAACACTCCATCGTTACTTCTTTAGTGTATCAATTTGCCACTGCCTTATGTTGGGTTAACCAATCCATACCCAATATCACATCAAACTCCCTCCGATCCATCACAATCAAGCCTGCATGTAACTCCAACTTTCCAATTCTCACAAGAATTGCTCTCCTCGCACAATTTACTATTACACTCTCTCCATTTGGTAGGTAAACTCTCAAATTGTACCCTAGTGGACTAAACTCTCCTAGAACTCTAGAGGAAAATTATGAAGTAATATAAGAATGAGTAGACCCTGTGTCTGTCTAAACATAAGCCAAAGCATCATGTAAAGAAATCATACCTGATATCACGTCGTTAAATGTTGGGGCTTCTCCCCTAGTCATCTCTTAAACTTTGGCTTAAGTTTGAGAAGGAGCTAATGATGTCCTCTTAATGTTGTGTGTAGCTCCATGTCCCCTACTACTAGCACCTCGACCTCTACCTCTACCAGCTCCTCTACCACTATCTCTAGTACTACTTTATCCCTGAGTAAAACCTCCAGTCATGACCTCTGTATCTCTCAAAGAAGGGCAATCTCTCTTGAAATGCCCCTGCCTCTGTATACAAAGCATACCCTGTTATCTCCACTAGGTCCCTATCAAGGCCCTAAATGGTACGTCCCACAAGTCTGACAGCCACGACTTGAATTACCTCCTCTTCCAAAAGATCCCCCGTGCTCTGATTTGGTCCCCTGCCAGACCCAACAGATGGCTAGCTAAAAGAACTGTAACTCCCATACCCTCTTCTGAAACCCTTAGATTTGCTAAAGTTAGAGTTAGAACTACCTCCTCTAAATATTGAACCACCCTTTTGATAATTGTTTCTTCCAGTCGAACCTTAATAGCCTGATGTCCTCTTAGTAGGTTGACTTGACTCCCCACTATAATAAGTTTGCTTCCTCTTCCTCTTCATCTCCTACATCCTCTTCTTTTTGTTTAAGACTTCCTTCACTCTAAGTCTAGTATCCAACATCTTCTTGAAATCTATAGTTGCTGGGCCAAGCCTTAATTTGATCTTTATGCATAATCCAGATTCAAAACGATAACACCGATCCCTTGCTGTTGCCACAGCCTCAGGTGCATACCTTTATAATGTAACAAACCGCACCTCATAATCAGCAACAGACATCTCCTCAGTTTGTTTCAAATTAATAAATTCCATTTTCTTGCGATCTCTGTAAATTGGTGGCTGTTATTTATCATCAAATTCTCTTCTCAACTCATCCCAAGTCACTACTTCAGGTTCAAATGACCTCTAAATTGATCGCCACCAAATCCGTGCAGGTACCTGAAATAATGATGTGATGAACTGCAGATGATTCTCCAAATTACATTTCAATCTATCTAAAACTTCCTCAGTCTATTCCCACCACATTTCTCCCTCCTCAGGGTTTGTAGGACCTTTGAACTCCGTAGTCTCCAATTTTCTAAGCCTTTCAAAATTGCAATCAATCTCAGGCACTACTAGAGCTGGTGGTGGTGTTTGTGCTTAAGCCTATGCAGCAGCCTGCATCTGCACCTGGGGTTGGAACTGGGCCTAGGCTTGTAATACCGCTTGAATAACCTGCATATATTGGGGCGGTATCTTAGCTATGGGATCCCCACCAGCTGGCACAGTCGATTCTACCCCCACTCCCGTAAGACCCTGGTCTGCTCCCACTTGCACTTGATCTGCCCCAACATCCCCCACTCTTGTAGGACCCTGATCTGCTTCCACTTACACTTGATCTACCCTAACATCTACCTGTTTTGCTAAATTCAGGACATGTATAGAATTAACAGGCTCTTTCTTATCATCTTATTGGCCAGCAGTCGCATTATTGGATGCCATCCTACAAAATAAACGACTTCATAATTAGTACACCTCCTTACCTTAGGAACGTAGACCGACCCGCTCTGATACCATTTAATGCAACACTCCAACCTGCTTCAAAATCTAAGATTTGTTCCTGTGAAAAAAAATAACGAGCAAGAAGTGAGCTGCCAACTTAATAAAGGGTAACTAGAATGTACCCGTTATGCAATACACAATACATATAAATTCAAAAGAAACATACATAGCATCGCATCGCAATTCATATAACAATTTCTCATTTATTGAGCTTATTTATTATTCTTAATCCATGCTCCTATCCTAAAATTTTTATTTAATTATTTTCTTAATCTTTTAGAGCCTCACTTAACCTAGTAGACTTATATCTAATGGTTTGCCGGCAAACAGACCACGCAGGACACCTCCCACTCCTGGAAATATCCTGGGCATTTCCATTCCTAGAATACTGGGTCTCATTAAATAAATCATACAGGACACTTCCCACTATTGGAAGTATCCTGGGTATCCCCACTCTTGGAATACTAAAATAAATCACTAAGGATATCCCCACTCCTGGAATATCTCTACATATCTCTAATGATCAATCTCAATCTTATCGTATAAATATCAAGACCATCAGGTATAAATCTACTTAGGCAAGCCGCTAACCACATTTTCATTTTATTCTCTTGATAATCCATAAATTCAACATCATCATGTCATATCATCTTCTTTCATCATTGCATCTCATCACAAAATTCACCACACATCGTATTTCCATACAACCAAAATTTGTTTAATAATCATATTCTCATCCATAATTCACAATAAATTTAGATAAATCACAAATCACATAGATTTTATATAACGCAATATTTTCAAGTCATCTAACTCGCTCAAAATCACATTTATTAGAAGTTTCACAAAACGCATACGAAAAGGCATTATATTTCCATAAATTCACTCAATAAACATAATGTATTTATTTTTACGCAAAGTTTCACAAAATAGAACATATTTAAATATCATCCACCACACAATTTGCATTTTTTCACTATTTACACAAAATTCATATAATAAGATACTTTAATTTCTCAAATTCATACAAAATCCTAAAAATCAAATTTTCATATAAAAACACAAAATAAGGTACATTCTAATTAATTCCCTTACCTGAACTTTGCAAAGCTCCAAATTCCTAGTTAATCATGTGTTCCTTCAGATTTATCGCCAACACGTAAATAATAATAAAATAATTAAACTAAAATAATAATAATAAACTTTAAAATTTTTCTAATTTATTAAACTACCCTAACTCTTCCAAAATTTCAGATTTGCCGTTAAACTATATATTTTTTAGATTTGCCGTTAAACTATTAATAGAGTAGATGAATTATAATTAGTCATGGTGGGTGCTTTGTTTGTGTTAAAGGGACATATTATATCTTTGTGAGAAAAGTGTTATATTGAAAAAAAAAACTAGTATATCAAACTAGATGGGGGCTCTAATACCATAATAAATTTTGTAAATTGAGATTGTTTGTTTTTATATACTGCTTTATGAAGAGGTATATTCTCTTTGGTGTGCACTTTTTATATATCCATAATTTTCCCCCATTTTCTTATGAATAAAGTGAAATTGAACACACATGTGTTTGGTTTTTGAATGAAAGTCTAGATTCTTTGCAAGACATTGTAATTATTAGAAAATAATGGAACTTTTTATTATTGTGTTCGAATTCTTTCAAAACTAGTTTCAACCATACCATTTCTTTACCAACTTATATGGTGGCCATATATTTTGCTTTGTTGATATAGCCATAACTGGTTATAACTTTAAAACCCAACTTACAACCTTGCTAATAAGGTTAACATTTAATGTATGGTAAAATTTCTTTTATCAAGATCACTTAAATAATCAAAGTTTACATATTCCTTCATAATAAAATCTAATCCTTTAAATTATAATATAACATCAAAAGTCCTTTTAATACATCATAGGATCATCTTTAGAGCATTGTAATGCTTTTTATTAGGATTTATTATATAACAACTAACCTTTTACTGTATATGTAATATTCGGTATTGTAAAAATACTATTTATAGATATGATACTTAAGACATCTCTATGCTCGCATCTTCATTAATAGGGTTTACACTAAAGGATAACTTAAAATTAATAGGAAAAGGGGTAGAAATTGGCTTACAATTTTACATACTAAAGCATTACAGAACCTTCTTTAGGTAGTTTTTTTGATAAATCCAAATCTTCATTTTGTTTCTACCTTAATGAATTTGCATCCTTAGAATCTTGGTTACTAGTCCTTAGTTATTCGTTTTAATTTTGCTAGCCAATTGTGATTTTAAATCCTTTATATGATCTTTATTGGAGATTGCAACTAACATAACATATACATAAAACAATAAGATAATAAAAACATTATCAATAATCCTCTTAAAATATTTTTAAGAATCTAAATAAAATTTGTTTTATCTAAGACTCGTTATAAACTACAAGTGAAAATATTTATTGAAGTAAATTCTTTTTTTAGCATATTTTTTCACCAACATTCTTGCACAATCTCGCTCATTTGATCATTATCATTTTTCTTGATCTTAAAGACCCATTTATCACCAATTGTGGCTTTCCTTCTTGTGTTAATGGTGCAAATTATTAAGTTTTATTTAAAAAAAAGGTTTTAATTCTTTTATGTTGCTTTTATCCACTAACAATTACCGAAATTAGTATGTGCTTCTTTGAGAATTAATAGCTCTCTATCTTCTATTGAAAGGTAGTATGCTATATTACCCATTATTATATAATACAAGTGTCAATTTGGTGGTCTTTTTGTAAGATCTAATTAACGAACTTTTTGTGTTTTAAACTCAACTTGTTCTTAAACATCATACCCTAATGTTGCTTTAAAAGAAGTCTTTTATTGACCACATATATCATAGCTTTAAAACTTATTTGTTAAGTATTTTTGTCTTTTCTTCTCCACTTGTAATTTATCCTCTGCAAAAGTGACATCCTTGATGATAATAACCTTACAGACAATAGGATCCCATAAGTGATACCCCTTTATTACGTCAATATATCTTAAGAATAATCATTTTTCTAAATCTTGGATCTAGCTTAATGGTTTCTTTGACATTATATATAACGTATATAAGACTTCGAAATATATGGATATTATAGTAATTCACTAACTTTCTAGTCCACATCTCCGTCGGCATCTTTAACTCAATTGCAATTAATGGAACTCCACTCACTACATAACAGGTGGTATTAACTTTTTTTTTTCTAGAAATCCTTATCCAAGCGTGCAACTCACTACTCTTATTCTTTGTAATATAGTTCTGTTCATTCACTTTGTTGCTCCATGTTATTGAGGAGTATATATAATAATGAATTTTCTTTTATGTCTTTTTACTTATATAATGCATCGAATTTGTTGCCAATATAGTTTCATATATTATTTGTCCTTAAATTTAATCATTTTACTAGAATAAATTTTAATGTTTGCTTTAAAAATTTTGAAATTTGATAACACATATGCTTTCCTCTTAATGGGGTACATCAACATCTCTTGGAATAATATTTAATGAAATACATAGTCTTTTTGCAACTTTCAGATATAAAACTAGTTTTGTTGTACAACAGAGTGAATCAATTTAAGAAAAACCCTATTTCTCAAATTTAATATGTTCAATTTTACACGATGTTGTCTATTTGTAATAAAATGCTCACAAAAGAGTAATGATACCTCTATGAGCCAATGGAATCGTTTTTACCTAGCAAGGATACTCTTTCCTTGTTTAGATATATTTCTAAGTATTTTTTAATATCATAACATAAAATATCTGTCACCTGGATTACTTGAAGCAACTAGTGCTTCTACTTTTAGTGATGTCTTTGGTTTTAACTTGTACAAGTTTGCACATATCTTCTCTATCTTTATAAATACAGGTATGTCCAAAATTATCTTCAAAATCTTATTGATACTTTCTATTTTGTACTTAAGATCATCTAATCATCCTATAAACAACAAATTCTTCTTTAAGTCTCTATATGGTGTACTTATTAAAGAATATAAATTGTATCATCGTACATTTTTAGCTTAATTATTCTAATATGGACAACCTTTAAAGAATAACTAGCATAATTGTATATAGATCCTCTTGAGATATGTTCATAATGATATAACCATTTTCTTCTAGATGTCATGTGAAAATTAGCTTTAAGTCAAAGAGTCATACATTAAGTAGCGACTTCTTACTTTCAATTGTTGTTAATACTTTGCAACATAAAAATATTTCTTCCATATAAAATATTATTTATGACTAAAATGTTCTTATTTAAATTCTAAAAGTTCCTTTTCAAGTGACCTTTCTTTTTATAATTATAACATTTTATATTTTCCTTGCTTTTTAATTTTAGCCCACTACGATTTTGGCCCCTACTTAGACCATATTTCATCAATCTCCTTCTTATCACTATCAAGGATTTGACTTGATGTCAACTAAACCATCTATCTTTCTCATTCTTATGTTTACTTTCTTCCTCTAGAATTACAACTGCAACATCATAGAAGACTAAGAAATCTATGAGATGATTATTGGTTAAGTTGATAATGAGTTTTTCATATAAATTAGGTAGTCTTTGATGCAGAAATTAGGTATATTCATTTGACTCTATTCTATATCCTAACGATGTAACCTAAGAATATAGAGTTATCAAATTATTAATATGCTCAGTCATGAAAGTGAATTCTGATAGCCAAAGATATGATATAATATCTCTTTTATTATTTTCTTCTCCTCTATGGTTGGTAAAACTTAACAGTTAAATCTAAATGAAGATTTACAACAATATTCATGTTCATTTCATTCCACTTTACGTCATTAGTAAAGTTTTTTAGCCTTCTGCTAATGGTTACAAAAAAATGTCATATATGAGGATAATTTTCATTTTCAACATCCTTAACAATAAATTATTCTTGCTATATTTATGCAAATTAAATTTAGTTGTCATTACTTCCATCTTTGATTTCTTTGACCTTAGAGAACTTTCATTATTTTATGTAAATATTAATTGTATATGTAAATAGTACTTTGTACTTTTAAATGGTGGATAATATCTTATTCATTTTCTGATGTGGAGGATCTAATAATGATGACAACCATATAAAAATGATAAGTATATACACTATAATTAGCCTTTAATACCACTTATTGAAATAATTAAGTAGATATGGTACGATTATAACTCAATTACGATTGAATGAAATATGAAACACAAAATATTATTATGAGTAAAATTAGGAGTTACAATACAAATACTTACTAACTATAAATTACAAAACAAATATTAACTTATAACTTAAAACTTATAAAATTAGATCCTCACAATCTCTATCCTTGAATGCTTAAATTAATTTTTTGATATTTGAAATAAGAAGATGTATAAATATTTATACATAAATTAAACTAACAGTAGTTGTGTGTTTTAATTTCTTCTAATTATTACACATTCTTATATTTATTTTTACTATTATACTATAAATATGTATCTTCATCTAAATATTTTGCAAGCAATATCTATACAATTCTTATATTGAGCGTTCAACTCTATTTTGAGACTTTTGGTGATGGTAGACTCCTTTTCAATTTATGGGGATGATGAATAAGTAAAGACAAGTTAAATGAAGCTCTTTTCGGGAGAGACACGGTCGTGTATGGTGCTACATGCTTGTGTCCTTACTTACATAGTCATGTATGGCAACTATGTAATCACACACGCCTATGTAGGGTGACACACATTTATGTCTAGACTCACACAACCGTATAGATCAACCATGTAAGTCTCTAAAACTATGTGAAGGACATACAAAGCAAAAACATGTACGATCATGTACACGCTTGTGTCATGACATATACAGCTGTATGTGACGAATGCATATCATTTTGTGATCGTGTTCATCTGTGAGTGAGGCGGTGCTGAAAACCCGTGGTCACTTACACGGTCATGTATATGACAAAGTATAATATAAAAACCTATTTTATGATATAAAAGAGTAAAATATATATGTTTGGTATGAGAGTGTGATCATAACATCTAAAAGTGAGGAAAAATAAAGAGAGGGCAAGTTGTATTATATTATCATCCTTTTTTATTATTTTTGGAATTAGTTTGAATGTTTGTTGATTATTACATCAATTTTGGTTTCAATCCTAAAACTTTGTGAGATAACTTGTTGTAGGTGAGAGATCAAAGTTGGTATCCTTATTGAGTTTAATGGATTTGCTTGTTGATTTGGCTCATGATTTTTTCCCTTTTTCATATAAATCTTAGTGTTTGTTCTATTGTTAAGTTTCTTATTCTCATATTGATTTGTTGGTACAAGTTGAAGAGTAATTTTTTATAATTGGTCAATCTTTTAGAGAGTTATGCTATTGTCTCCCAATAAGTGCTACCAGAGCCATCGTGACGGAAGGTAGAAGTAATTTTATAGTCAAGTTAATGTCATCAAATTACTAGATTTGAAGGCCTATAATGGAGGACCTTATGTATTTCAAGGATCTCTTTGATCTTATTGATGTGGACAAATGTGTGAATGATGATGTTTCTTCAAAAACTGGAAAGATGTTAGATAGAGAATGGGAAAAGATGAAGCAAAAAACTTTGGTCACTATTAAATAATGGATCGATATTAGTATATTCAACTGTGTGTCTTAAAATGGATCCTTTTAAGCTGTGAAAGAAGCTAGAAGGTCTGTATGAAAGGAAAGCTTCCCATAACAAGGCTCCCTGCTTAAAAGGCTTGTGAACAAGAAGTTGAAAGCTATGAAATTTGTATCAAAGCATTTAGTTGATTTTCAAGATATAATCAACAAGCTTACTGCAATGAAGATCATTCTTAATGATGAGCTTGAACTCTTGTTCCTATTGAGTTCATTACCAGATAGCTAGGAAATGCTAGTAGTGACGATTAATAACTAAACTCCTGAAGTTGTCCTCTCTTTAGAAGTAATCAAATAGAGTATGTTCAATGAAGAAAACAGAAGCAAGGAGATGGAAGTTGACAATGTGCAAGCTTTCATAACAGAAAGCAAGTGAAGGAATAAGAGTAGGGGTCCCAAAGGTTATGGTAAATTTAAGAAATTTTCAAAGTCCAGAGGTGAAAAAGACATGGAGACATGTTACTATTGTGATAAACTAGGGCATGTTAAGAGGTTTCATTATAAGTGTAAGATGGATCATGTAACGGCCCAAATTAGGGGTTAGATGATTACGGACATTTAGTACGTTTATTGCATATTGGCATAAATATTTTGGCATGCATTCATGGCATTTTTCGGGTATATCTCAGGAGAGACCAAAGTCTCGACACCGAAGTGTCCAGGAAAGACCAAAGTCTCGACACAAATGTGTCCATGAGCAGCTGCAGACCCTTCTAGGCATGCCTATTTACCCACAACTCGG
>JANKOE010000009.1:32542366-32556722 GCA_026284465.1 Erythroxylum citrifolium | reverse complement strand
GCCTGTAATAACTTTGAATTTCTGTTTCTGACAGTATGATGTGATGTATTGGAAGCACTGTTTGAGATGTTGTGTGTAAACTAGTCTGATTTGATTGTACTGTCTTGGGTGACATCCATGTATCCTCCCAGGGGGTATTTGGGTGTTACAATATATCTCATTATTATTGTCATTAAAAAGTTTGCGTAGCTAATTAAATAGTTTTGCATTAAGAAAAGGTCAAAAGCCAAGTAAATCGTGGTATTACTTAATACAATATGTCGTTATAAATTGTTGCGATCAAAATTTTCAAATTTAATTTAGAAAAATTGGATTGAGTCGAGTTGAAATACCGTTAGTCTGATTCAACTCAAGCTTGAGTATGTTATCTTAGGCCCGATTCAACCCAAACCCTAACAGCAAGAGTTAATTTGAGTTCGGTTTTTGGCAAACTCAACCCAGGCCTGACTCAATGTCGTTCCTAACTCAATGTATTCTCAAAGCTAAACAAAAAGCAGAAATTAATTTGAGCCTCATTATAATTGTACAAGTGATTTGGTATGTTAACCCTTCACAAGGCCTTTTGGGGGGCTCAGTGGTATCAGAGCCACCTGGTCTCGGCCTAAGTCACCCCACGTTGCGAGTTTGAATACCAGAAAAACAATGTGGGAAAGAAACCGTAGTTACGTACCAAATGGGCCCCATTTGTGACATCAGAGTATGCGTAAGGGGAACGTGGTGGTCTTATAAGTGATTTGATATGCTAACCCTTAACAAGGCCTTTTGGGAGCTTAGTGTTGGCAACAACTTTATAATTTCGCTTTTAGGAGTTGTTGATTTGGCACTACTTCTGCTTAAGTAGCTTGTTGGAGATTTTGGATTTGAATTAGTTGATCAAGCAAGCGATTGTAAGTTATTGTGTATTCTTTAAATTATGTATAATATACATTTTAAGAGTTAAATTTTAATTTAGTGTACATAAAAATAATAATTACAAACTTTTTATTATAAAAATGTATACTTGAAATTTTGAAAAACAATAATAATTTAGTAAAAATTCAATTAACACGCAGAGTTTGGAAAAGTACAATAATATTTAACCTTATTCCTAACTAATAAAGAGATTGTTTTCAAATTATCACGTATAAAATAAACATTACGAAGAATAATAAATTAATATTTGAAAGGATTATAAGTTGTGAGGTATAATATTTTTTAATTTTATTTAATATACAAAAATTAAATTTCTTTATTATAAAACTTTCAAAAAGATTCCAAAATTAAGGGTTTAGATGTTACAAGGAGACGCAAATTAGCTATTTTAAAGATTGTTATTTATTTGTTATACGTTGTATATGTATAGGCCCCATTTGGTTATTGGCTGGTCAGCCAAAAAATAGCTAATTGACTTTATAAAAAAGTTATTTTAGTTGTTCAATTATGAGCTAGTTGGGTTGGCTGATTCAACCCAACCAGTTGATTTTGAAGAAGCTCCTCTACATGAGCGTTTTAACGTAACCAGCTGATAGTTTTTATTTTAATGTCGATTGTGTCCTCTTTACGCTTTACTCTTTAACCGTCTCATTCCCCGTTTTCTCTAAAGTCTTATTCCTTTCCTTACTCTTTCCTTGCATCTCTCACATTTCTTGGTTCTCACGGTAAAACCAGATCACGTCCTTGGTCTTAAACCTCAAAAAATGCATATATAATGCAATCTCTGTCAGGTCCCATGGATGAATCCTTCTTCATTCTACATTCATTGATGACCTTTTCAAATGTGGTATCTATTTCTCGTAACACTCTTAGGAGTTTGGACCTCTCTCTAGTTAAATGCAAAGGCTTAATTGAAGGAAAAACGTCAAGAAAATTGAACCTTATGTCATCTAGACTATGCCTTTAATAAGCTTTATAATTTCTTGCCTCTCCCTTATCTTACCAAAGGCTGTCCTTGTAGTGATGTTAAGTGTTAAGTCGTTTGCCATCTCAGTCAAGTTAATCATCGATGATAACTTTGCTTTGGAAGAAATGGATTTGACTAAGTTTAGTATCTCTTCTTCCCTCACTGATTTGAACACCTGAACACATATTCTGCTGAGTAACTCCAGATTATAAAGCTTCTTCATTTGTCTCCATTACTTTTCATATGGGGTAAAAGCGACGTTTTTATAAGCATAACATAAGATACTCATACAAAATACACGAGGCCTTGTAGCAAAGATGGAGTCAAGATTCTTCATCACTTCTTTTGTAAGTTTTGCGGAAGAAATAACAACGGTGGAAACCCCGATGTTTCCTCTTTGTCAGTCAAAAGGGTGACTTGTGACTAAGTCACCCCGATGTCTCCTCTTTGTCACGATCGTGCAAACTCCCCGATGTTTCCTCTCTGCCATGATTGTGCAACTCCCTGATGTTTACTCTCTGTCTTGTGCACGATCGTGCAACTCCTCGATGTTTCCTCTTTGTCACGATCGTGCTTGTACACAATCGTACAACTCCCCAATGTTTCCCAACATGATCGTGCACTACCTAATGATCTTTTATTCATTTCTGAAAATAGATTTTTGGGTCAATTTTGCATGGCCATTTTGACAAAGAAAGTGAGGTATTTAAGCAATGCATTCTACTAAACAAATGTTCCATTATGTCTTAAGTTTTCAATGACAGCAATTTCATGCAGTTTGGTATAGTATCATGCTAGTTATACTCAAAATACTACAAGATGTTCTCAAATCGCGACACACACTATACTCAATTTTAAGCCAAATTTTCAAACTCTTAAAGACATAATTTAAATTCGATTTCTTCATGAAAAATATAGCAATATGTCTCTAGTTTAATCTAAACTTAAAATCATCTCGTTTGGATGTCTACAGATCAAGATATGGCTAAAATACAGATACATATCCAATAGAAATGTTACAGCTAACATATTCCAGAAATTCTTCTTTCACTTTTCCAGATTTTTAACTCTTATAAGTTACATTCAAACCATCTTATGAATGTTACATACTATTATTCTTATTAATGTTAATTTCATTTATCATTATTAATTTCCTTCTTATCATTGATGGTTCTAGTTGTAATTGATTTAACGATACATTAGTGCCTGCAACATGAGATTTAATGAATGCAATATGAGACTTAATGAATGAAATCTGAGATAGATTTAATTTCATTAAATGAAGTCTAATAGTAGTTGAGATTTATATGGACTTGTTGCAGTAAAACTGAGTCGACCGAAGTATATTGTAGGTGTTTGTAGAAAGTAGCTACTCTCTGTATTTATTGCATTTAACTTCAATTTCATTGATTACTCACAGCTACTCCACTTTCTATTTTCGCCTTTAAAATAGAAAAGCTAACACAATTTTACATTACCTGATCAGTGACTCTAATTCTTTATTGATTCCTTGTGGGTTCACTTGGATCTTGCCAATGTTGTCTTTATTTGTTTTCATTTGTGAGTTTTGTTCTTTCTATGTTTTGATCGTGCCTCATTTGATTGAAAGGAGGATTGTTTCTGCTTTTATTAAATCTTGTATTTTTGGGATCTTATCGAGTTTGTGTGGGTACTGCCTGTTACTTTGCTTTTTTTACTTGTTGATTTGTAGGTATAGATGATAATGTTATGCAAATTATGCAACTTCTGCAAATTAAGCAATTTTTGGACAATGAAATTGAGTTTTGAGATTTGGTCGCTTGTGTCGTGGGTTACATACATGTGTATTTTTGTAACCACAAATACAAGGAACCATACATGAATTCCTATCAAATAGGAGAATTATGGATGAATGAATTATTAAATGGCCATGAAAAATGGTATTTTAATACATTTAAGATGAATCAAAATACATTTCGTTAATTATGTTTAGGTTTAGAAAATGATTATGATTTGAGACCTTCCGATAGGATGTCTATTTTGGAAAAAAATTGGTTTATTCGTGTATATCTTAAGTAAAGGTTCCCCTAAGAGAGATACTCAAGAGCGCTTTTAACATTCAGGTGAAATTGTGAGTTGAGTTTTTAAATAAGTTTTGAGAGCCATAGATGAATTTTTAAAGGATTTACTTGTATCAAATGATCCCGAATTCAAGGAGATCCCACAACAAATTGCAGAAGAGGATCAAATGAGATATAGAGAGCGGAAAGGAATAACGACTTTAAATGCATTGGCAGCATGTGACTGTAACTTACTATTTACATATGTTTTAGCGGGTCAGGAGGGATTTTGCTTGATTCAATTGGTAATCCGAGACTTAAATTTCCAAAACCACCGATAAGTAATTTTACGATTTGTAGGAGTTGCTATTCATGATTTAAACTTTTTATGATGTCATATAGAATAATTATATTTTCTGTATGGACACTCGGGTAAATATTACTTGGTTGACATGGGCTATCCGGAAAGAGAAGAATATTTGACACCTTACCCAAAGACAAGGTATCATCAATCAGAGTTTCATGGTGTAAATCCAGGAAATCTCGAGAAGTTTTTGCATCAATAAGAAGTTATATTGAGAGGGCTTTCAGTGTTCTTAAAACTCGACGAAAGATATTGAAGAAAATGCCTAAGTATTCATTGATAGATCAAAATAGAATCATTTGTGTAGCTTTTGTGTTGCATAATTATATTAGAAGAAGTACAATTGGAGACCCGACTTTTAACATCATCGATCAAGATCCTGAATTTATACTTCCAAATCTTGAAGATATTGAAGTTAACTTTGCGCAAGAAGGCATTGAAGAACAGAGAACTTGAGAGATGACAACTATTCGTGATAATATTGCTTTTAGTTTAATGGCAGTTAGATGTCATTCTTAAATTATTATAAACCTTTGCTTTAAATGATAATGCTTATTTCTTTCGCTTTATTTGAATTATGTTGTTAAACTTCATTTGGATTCTTATATTTTATGTTTGGATGTATCATCATGATTATTATTGTTATTATTGTTGTTTTTGTTTTTGTTGTTGTTGTTATATTTATTGTTGTTGTTGTTGTTGTTATTATTATTATTATATGTTCTATGTTTTTTATTAGAGATATAAACTTAATTTTAGTATAATTAAATATCTAAATACTAAAATATATAATTTTTATATCTTATAATTTTTTAAAGTTATGTCCTGATAAGTCATTTTATATATAAACAGCTAATACTAAATAGTTAATTTTACCAAACATCTCTAACAAACAGCTAATACAATCCGTTGGTCAAATCAGTTATTAGCTAACAACTAATATAATTAGTTAATTACCAAACAAGGCCTAGTGAGTTTACCAGAAATAATTTTTTTATCAAGTAAGATTGCATATTATTGAACTTCTCAAATCTTGCATTTCTTGGACTCTTTTCAAGAATTGTTGTTGTTTTTAATATTATATATATTTATAATTTATAAAAATATTAATTAATATATAATAAATAAATTATTACATGTAAAAAGTAATTTATAAATTATAAATAAAAAATTAAACAAATTATTTGACAAGTATAACGTGTCATGTCTCACTGAGTCTCAACTGTGGTACTAATATGGTAGAAAAACAATTGGCAAGTAAAGGAAATGTAGGGGCCAACTTATGCAACTTCACGTGGGTGGCACCAATCATTTTCCACGCGGAGAGCATCTATTCCACCTACTCAACGCTATCTCCTAATCCTCACCGTTCATTGTCACCTCCTCAATCTTTTATCACTTGCTCCAAGTCATCCTCATGGGAGACCCACGTGTACGCACGAAGCTAACCACAAGTCCACAACCTATCAATTCCAAAATATCTACAACGAGAATACTTTTTAACATTTCAATTAATCCGGCGGACCCACGTCTGACGTGACTATTATCCAACGGCTGTGGTTCAATTAATCGTAGGGTAGAGAACGGGCCACGATATCTAGTTAGAGAGAGAGAGAGTGTATCTCTGCCAACGAGGCTTGCCTACGCTAAAAGGGTAACGTAACACGTACTAGAAAACGGTCCCCACCAGCTTTCGCAAATGTCGGTGAAATGTAGAAGGGACACCGACGTGTCTCTCGAGGATGGTCTCAGAGAAAGGTGGGCCCGCAGACAACAGAAGTTGCGTAGCCAGATCACGCGTCAAGTCGTCTGGAGTTTCTGGAGATCTTTAATGGCCCACGTGTCATAGACAGATCTACACGTGGAGGATACCACGTGCTTCTCTGCCATTGGTTTTTGGAACCTCTCTCCAAATATATTCTACATAATCCAGTGCTTTCTACTCGACCGTCCATGCAAATTGGCTCCTCTCTTTTTTTTTTTTTTTTTGGGTAGATAAAAGAATCCTAAAGGTTAAAACTAAATGACTGCCAAATAAATGTTTTGAAATAATAATCTATAAAATTTAAATATTATTAATTAATGAATTAAAAATTAAAAATTAAAAATCACCGTCCATACAAATTAACCTTTTTTTAATAAAAATGTAAATTTCAAATTTCAAATTTAGACTCGTTTGAATTAAAAATTAAAAATTATTTTATTTGAATTTAATATGTGGTTAATTTAAATTTAACTTATTAATTTTATATTAAATTAAACTGAACTGACCGACTTTATCTAAAGCAACGGATTCTTCTGGCATCCCTAAATTTAAAGGCAATGTGTTAGTGAATATATAAAACTAATTAAGTTAGCTTCACAAAGCAACTTAAGCTATTGTGATGAAACGATCATTTTATATAATATCAGAGTATTTGTATTTAAATGATCATGAGGTCAAATCGTACCATTGACCTATTATTTAGCACAAAATAGAATGAATTTGTGCAAATTTTAAGTCCAAAAATTTTTTCCTTAAAGAGATATATTAATAAATATATAAAATTAATTAAATTAATTAAATTAACCTTATACAATATTTGATATATTAGATGTTGATAGTTCAAATCATAGTCATAATTAATTATCATGTTACTAATTAAAACGAAATGAAATATCAGAGAAACCGAAAAGGTCAAAAAAGCTCTATTATTTGTGAAAGTATGCGTGTGACCATATCCGTCCCTTCACTATATATTAAAAAGTGCGCATGTGAGTGGGCCTTGTGGGGTGTGACGTCAGCGTCAGAGGCCACGTAAGAGATAAACCTACACCGTTGATGACTTGTCAGAATAGTCGACGATGCGTAATTCGCAGTGCGTTCAGAAAGCGACATGTGATTATTGTAGACTGACGTGGTGGCCTATCTTTTCCCATCCTCGTAGTGTTTTTGGCAGACTAACTGCGGCAGGCACCGAATGGACACGATGACGTGGCTTGCAGGCACCCAATGAAGGTGGGCCCCGTTTGACGTGGACTTGAAGCAAAATTGGTTTAGATCTGGTGTCGATTGTGTGTTAAAGTAAATATGTCAGTCCATCACTATCCCTTGAATATTATCTTATTGACGAAAATGCCCTACACCCGAGCCGCAATCTTTGAATTGAACTGGCCCGAATTGCCTTATTCTGTTCACATTAGGTATTTTTGATTTGAAGTTTGTTTTTAATAAAGAGAAATCAAATATTTGAGAGGAAGTAAATGTTTATAATATAATATAATAAAATGTTATATGAAAAAATAGTTCAATATAATGAAATGTTTGTGTAGTTAAATTTTTGCAAAATTAATAAACATTTTTTTATCGTAAAAGTCATTTTAAAAAAAATGAGTACTTAACTGTAAAATGAAAAAATATTTCTTTAATAGATATAATTTTTTTGACAGTTAAAATATAACTTTTTAAGAAACCCAAATTTAAACCTTTTCAAAAAAACGCTTTTTTAGGTAAATTTTTTAAATCAATTAATAACTCTATTTTTTAGTATATTTTATCTTTATGTTTTATATATAATTTCTACAATACCCGCAAACTCACCTTCACGCTTATTTTGAGAGTTATATATTATTATTTGACTTTTTATTTATATATTTATATATTTATTTTTTTGATCAAATTTAATATTTATTTTTGATATTACTTTTAATTATGTTATAATTCATATAAAATATTTGGTTAGGTATATTTTTATTTTTGTTTCATATGGTTTAAAATTATATAATAATTAATATATTGTGCTTTGCATATTGTTTAATACACTTTAAATAATATTTATATACATAAATAATTTTTATTATAAAATAAAATATATTTAAAATTAAAAATACTTTTTTATTTTTATGTTGTCAAACAATATACTGTATAAAGCTCTTTCAAAATTTTTTTTAAATAACAGTCAAAAAGATTAACTAACTTCTTAGAAAAGTTTTTTTCAGAAAAAATCTATAAAAGAAAGCTCTATTATTATAAGCCCAACCAAACATAAGTCAAATGTTATTTATCATTTTATATTTTATCTTAAACTTTTTAAATCGGAAATAACTTATTTTATTATTTAAGATGAAATATAATGTAACGTAAAACTCTTTTCTTCTATCTTATTATGTTCAATTTTGCTATGAACTTGTTTTTCAAACGAGGCATAATACTACATTTCATTCTATTACGTTAATATTTCACTCAAATAAACATAGCCTTAAAATTATGCAAAACACTTAAGAACAAATTCATACTATAGGTGAGGTGTAAAAAAGGCACAATTTTTTTTATATATATTTAAGTAAAAATCTCGTGTGAACGTAAGTCCGTAAAAATCTACTACTACGCAGCTTTATTTGACTTAGGTATATATATTGTGTGGAAACGCGCACAGATTATTATGGGCCTACTACACTTATCCGAGCCTATAGATCTAGAGGTACTGTCGTAAGATGATAATTTACGGCCCCATCTGAAAGCACATGGGAATCGTTTTATCTTTCACATAAATGGACTCCAATTTATCTCCTCAATTAATTTATTTAAAATTAAATTATAATGATATTTTCAGGACAGGCAGGTGAGGAAACTTGACTTGCTGGTGGTAAAATGTAAAATGGAGATCCAATCCCAGGAAAAAGACATGCCGAGTTTTCAATGGAGAGACGAAGAATTTGACCGTAACGTAGACACGGAGTCAGGCCCGCCGGCCCTATCAATTACTGTCCTTTTCTCGTTCTAAATTTCGTACGAATGATTTTACTTAATGTCGGAAGCTGTTCCCGTCAAAGCTCACTTCACACCTCAAACGTTAAATATAAAACACTGAATAATAATATGATGCGACAAAACAAAAAGGACGGGTTATAGCAATCGGAAGATAGGGCTTTTTTAAAAACCAATTCGGCAATTAACCTATTATGCCGATAGTTGATTATTTTAGCAGATTATATTAACTATTTATTAAAAATATTTTGTAAAATTAGTTGTTTATGTGTAAAATGACTTATGAGTACGTGACTTAAAAAATTATAAGAGTATAAATATTATATATCTTAAAATTTCGTTGAATATTTTTATAAGAATTTAAATTTTGGAGAATTTATGTTCACCTGTACTATTTTATCATCTATGAAAAATTTATGCAACTTTTCCTATTTTCATTTTTCGTTTAAGGTCAACATTTTATTTCTAACCTATAACTGTATAAAACAATTATAAAACCAAATAATGTTCCTAAAATGTAGGTATATCTAGGAATCTAGTGTGTGTTTGGTTCAGCTTTTGGAAGGTGCAAAAGCACTTTTGCTTACAGCAAAAGCTATTTTGAATCCAACTTACTAAAAATTGTTGCATATTAGAACTAACAAAAATATAACGCACGTGGTATTTAATTGCAACTGAATCAAAAATACAATTTAAACAGTAAAATATTACATAAATTAGCAATAGAATTTAAAAAGTATAAATGGCTTTTGATAGTTAAAATTTTAGCTGTTGGATGAAAACACTCTTATATAGGAACGTTTTCATTTTTGGTTGTTTATCTTCAATCAGTCGAAAAAAGCTACTTTCTAGACAACTTTATTTGAAGAGTCAAACAGCTGAAAACAACTAATCAACAAAAGAAATAGCTGATTGGTAGGTAACCAAACGAGGCCCTTCTATTTTTATTTTTATTTTTAAATTTAATAAAATACTTATTTGATTGGACTTTTATTATTTATTATAGTTTTCTTTTTTTCCAAATTTTAAAAGAAGAAGGAATTGGGATTTGGGAACTCCATTTCCCTCTACGCTCGTTTCAAATTTACAAGAAATTGAAATTGGGAAAGTTTTGGGCTAAAATTTTGTACTTTTATTATTATTATTATTATTATTATTATTAATCGAGATAAAAAATAAGGATATGTTATTTTTCTGTAGAAGAAAACATGTTGTCAAAAATCAGAGAAACGATGTTTTTTGGTTTCTGTAAAACTGTTGTGGTTTTTTTATTTTCAGAAACAAAAAATCACAACAGAGTAAACCAAACGCGTTTTACTTACCTGTTTTTTTTTTACAAAAACAGCAACAAAAAACAGAAGAAAAAAACGGAAACAAACAGCTCCTAAATTAATGGTTACATTTCCACTGATTTTAGACAGTATAATTAAATTTAAGATGTAAGAAAAAGGGTAACATCAGAGAGGCTATAAAATGGAAACAATGAATGGACAGGAACTAGAATATGCAGGGACAAGGTAATTTCTTCAGACAGTTTGGCATACCAGGTGCTCCAAATTGATCCCGACAATTTTCCAACTTAGTTATTGTCGAAGAGGAATTCAGTATCGGTGTAACCTATGAAACCAGCAAGAGATGATTGCTGCCTTCTTTGACTTCACATTATGATAAAACCGAAATAGACGTACAAACTAAGCAGCCGCATGACGATGCTGTGAAACCATTTGTTAATTGTATAAGAATTTTCACTATTTGACACAAGCAAGAACCCTAGGGATAGAGAACATATACAACAGGACGGATATAAGTTTAATTATATTCCTTAATTACGTGTTTTCAATAATCAATCGCGATGAAAATGATGTTTTTGGATCGGGAAAACAACAGATTGGAAATTCTATTCTTGTAGATATAGACATGTTTCGAGTAAGAAAAGGAGGTGAAAATGCAGAAGATGCTAGCTAGTTTAACCTTTTCTTTTTCTTTTGTTTTAGACCAGGGTATCTACCAGCGGACCCAGTGACTAATTCCCTCGCTGGCTTGTAGGCACCTCACAGGATGGGACAGCTGGCCCAAGAATTTAAGGTTGCTCCATACCCAAAGATAAGGATCGAACCCCTGACCTTTGGTTAAAGATAGATGAGTCCTTGCCACTCAAGCACACTCTTTGATCTTTTTATATATATATGAATCAAGTGTGAACTTTGTCAATTTAGCATTGTTGTTTTCTAAGCACGGCATTCGTTAATTTCATTTTTTTTTTGGTTTCTTTCACGACTAATTAATCAAAAGCCTCGGTTCATTTCATATATGGTCCCACCGTCTTAATCTAACCTATAATTATGGTATTCAATAATTAATTATTGTCTAACCCCAGCTTCATAGGTAGTAGTTTCAGTCGCACTCAACGTGCTAATGTGGTAGCCTTGCTCCTCAAGTTTTGACTTTGATGTAGTATGAAAATCTTAAGACCTTAGGCTCTTAATGGTTAATGCACCCTAATCTTTACATTTTTCGCATTTTAATGTGTAAATATATTTACAAAACATTTATTCTCCGGTTTTTTTATATTGGGTAAGAAGAAGAAAATAAGATTAGATAATTTTCTGTTATGAACGATCAATCACAATAATCAAAGAACAGTGCAGAAAAATAAACGAACACACAAATTAACGTGGTTCACCAAAATATGACTACGTCCACGAGCAGCTAGGGTTTCATTATTCACTGTGAATGTTTTCGATACAACAATACACAAGAAAAATAGAATACAAAAGGCATAACATATTTCGTTTCGGCGTGAAGTACATAATATTTTATCAAGCTCCGTATCTTAACATTTTCCTGCAATATATACCACTTACTATCTCTATACGTGGAAGATGGTAATAATAAATAATAATTGAACTCCAGACTCATCATCAACTGCTTCTCTAATTTATTCGTCAATTTCTGCTTTCTCATCTTGTCTCTTTTTTATGTTTCGGTTTAGTCTTTCCAACCTTACGTAAGGCAAGGCACACACATCCACCTGAGAGCCAAGCTGATGCTCTATTTTGATGTTGAACAAGTCCATTTGGTCTAGAAGTTAAATTCGAAAATTTAGCAAAAATTAAAAAAAAAACGAAGTTTAAACTATACAAAAATAAATGACTGGTGTTAAATATCTTTTTTTTTTTTTGTAAACACACTTTTTGAGGCAGTGAACTCGGTCGAGCCAAGAATTCTACCTGAACAGCTTCCAGGAAGACTTTCATGGATCACCAATAACTTCAATCATTGTTTCACATGTCGGTTGCGGACGGCAATGTTTCAACAGAATGTCTTATAATTGGCCTTTACTGGATTGGAGATAAACAAATGGGTGCATGCTGTACTTCTTTGTCAAGTTATTGCTCTTTTGGTTGCTAACTGGACTTTTTCCACCATGAATTTGACAGTAACACCCAAGTCCGTTGTGTTGTTTCATTCAACACACTCTGAATTCAGGACACGAAATTTGTAGTACTACTTGTAACCCTCTTTCCAGAGATGAAGATAAAAGAAATTTTTTGGTTAAAAGAAATTTTTTGATAAGTAAAAGAGCTAACAACTAGCTAAAGCGAATAATAGGATTAATGAGCCGAGTGCGACTAACACTCATGCGATCATCATTGAGAGTGTGCAGTATAGCATCCGGGGGCTGTTGAAAAACCACCATACTCAAAGACACCTCAGGTCTGAGTCGAGTCATAGCATCAGCTGTAGCGTTTCTCTCCCTAAAAACGTGAGAAATCGTGACTTGTCAAATGTGAGACATCAGCTCCCGAATGCTGCAGATGAGTGCATTATCTGTACTCTCCTGAATATGGTTGTTGAGCCATTGAATCACCGACATGTTATCACTCTCAACCTCGACCACCGAGCCTTGTAATTTAGTGGGATAAGAAAAGGTGAAAGTATTTTCTTATTTTGCAATTTTAGTATTAGATGTCATAAAGAATTTAATCCAATGGTAAGTATGAACAGCAATTTCAATTTGATCTTCCATAAAGTCACTGGATTAGGTTTTAAGATCAACCCAAATTTTGATTCGAAAGATTTGATAATATGAATTTCTTTTTTAAAACATCTTTTTGATTTAACCGTCTGTAATTAATTTTATTTATAAATTTAAGAAATTTAAAATTAAAATAATATTGTTTTAATAGATAAATTAAAATAATTTCATTTTTTGGTACTCAAATTTAGTCAATCTTAAAAATAATTTCATTTTTTTGGTAAACTATCGTAAATATTTAAGCTTTTTGGTCTAGAAATACAAAGAAAGAAAGAATTATAATTTTCAATATACCAAGAAAAGAACAGAAATTATAAGGACAGTAAAGCAAAGATAACTATATTGAACAATATATCAAGTAAGTATTTATATAATAACATCGCCTCTAAGCTTTGAAGAATTATGGTCACTCAGTCAGAACACTCAACACGGACTTAAAAAAGAAATAATAATAAGGAAAATAATAAGACCTATCGTAAAGGACTTTAATGAATAATGCATACTTTGAACAAACCCATTAAGCGCATTAGCCCATGACAGGAGCATGAATGCATTAGAATCCAGTTTGTCCCATGTTTGGTATTCAAGCATGGAAGCTATGGTCAGTAAGAAACGAAAAACTATGGCATAATAAACGAGTAACGCCACAACAAATTCATGCTCAAGCTAATTATTATTATTCAGATTTCAAGGAGCTGCTGCCCGCCAGAATTCCTCTTAATGATGCTCCCAGTCTACCGATGAGTTTTCGGACAGCAGCAGTGACAATGCCGTCCTCTAGTTGGTTGGCTTTCATTGATGGATCCATTTTGGTAGATGCTGGCATTCTTGGTTTCGGAATTTTGTTTGAGGATGGAGAAGGCTATTTTTTGTTGGCACTTTCTGGCTATGATGAGGGCCATGGCGGTCCCGCGATTGTAGAGGCGCTGGCTCTCCCACAGTGATTGTTGTTTACTCGTGACGGTTTGTTACAAGCAACTTTTATTTTTACTGATAGTCAGCTCCTTATCTATGCTTTGAACTCCAATTTTTGGATTTTTCTTATTTTGGTCTTATAATTTTAGGGGTTCCACTTATATTTTTCCGTTGTCATTTTTTATTTTTATTTTCTGTTTTTTTCTTAAAAGAAACGAAAACCTGTTTGGTTGAGATTTGTAATAAAAAACTGAAAACAAAAATCTGTTTGGTTGATATTTGTAATATAAAAACTGAAAACAAAAACTTGTTTGGTTGATATTTGTAATATAAAAACTGAAAATAAAAATATATTTGTTTTTATTATCATGTT
>JANKOE010000009.1:32528066-32542266 GCA_026284465.1 Erythroxylum citrifolium | reverse complement strand
AGTTGTGGGCTCTTTATTATGGTATTCAACTCACTTATAATCTTGCCTATTTGGATGTTCTCGTAGAATGTGATAATGAGATAGCTGTCAAGATGTTGATCGGTGGTGTTCAAGCAAATTTAGGTTGTTTGTCTATTGTTGACAGAATTCTAGACTTACTGAAGCGATTCAATAATGTGAAACTCACTCACATCTACATAGAAGGGAACTTTGCGGCAGACTCCCTTTCCCATCTTACTTTTGATTTTTCTCCTGGTTTTCATGTTTTGGGGCAAGTCCCCCTAGTGTTGGTAGATGGCTTGATCATGATTTAATAGGGATCTCTTATGTTAGGTAATTTTTTGCTTCTGTGAGCTTGCTCACTTTTTCTTACAAAAAAAAACTTCTAATTTTTAAAATTATTTATTCAATTCAAAAAGTTTATTTTTTATGATGTAGCATGCCCACTAAATATTACATAGATAATTATATCAACAAAAATTAAAGTTTTCAAATGTTCATTACTCAATTAAAAAATTTAAAACCTTAAAAATTTAATTAAAAAATTTCAAAAAGTTAAGTACCTTAAGATTAGTTATAATCCATAAAAATTATCAAATTGAGAAAGTATGCAACAAGAATTTTATTCATGTCAAATTTCGGTCCAAACTTTCACCATATATTTTTTTCCTTCTTGGTCGGCAAGAGCTACAAAAAGTTATATTCCAAGAGATTTAATGTACTAGTACAATAATAACGTTAAGTATGAATCTCGCTGATATGTAAAGTCTGGGATTTAATGTACCAGTAAGGAAATAAATTATTTCCTTTTATTCAGATTCAATGGAGCTACAAAGTTATCAAAATTATAAGACAATTTAACCTAATAATTAATCTTTAATGTTACATAAATATATTTTGAGCCCTGTTAGCATATAGAAAATGTCTTTTTTTTAAAAATAAGATAAGAGCTAATGGTTTTATCAGAAATTTATGTGGTTTTTGATTATTATAATCAATCATCTCCCAACAAATCCAATGCAGAATTTTCGAATGTTAAAGTCCTAGGTTGGTTTGTTTTGTGTGTTTTTTAAATCAGAAAATGATATTATTGTCAACTTTGTAAACTAGTCATTACCTTTAATTAAAAGAATCAATCGAGTAATGAATATTTATAAATTATTTTTCACAAATTTATAATGTTTTTATTATTTATAATAAACAGTAATAAATAACCCAAAAATTTTCCGCACCCGTGTAGTAAAGGATAGGACGAGAGGTAAGGGGGGGATAAAAACAGGTAAAATGTGGCAGAGAGGAGAGAATGAACGGCCGCCACCAATTTCGTGTGTACCAAAGTGACCTAAGAACAACATAGGCATCGTCTAAGCGAAGCATTAGAGAGCATATGACAGACAGAGAGTCACTGGACGAGGGGAGGACCCAACTGCAAAATTCCGTGTTTAATACGGACAGGCTTTAGAAATTAGAAATAGAGAGCATCAGAGTGAGTGAACAACGCGTGGTGTGTATGGAGCAATTCCAGCGTAACCACACCCAGTCAACACAGTACGTGGCGACAGGCTACTGAGCAGAAGGGAATTGGAAAATGAAAGGAAGAGTTACTAATATAGGTGATGAGTGGGGTCCATGTTTTCTTATCCTCCTCCACCACCGTAGAGTAAGATAGGACTCAGGACAACTCACAGAGCCACAGAATATGCCAAGTTCACGGTCCAGAGACACCAGCTCCTCCACCATCCCTTTTTCTTCCATCTGCTCTTTTTCCATTTGTCCGCAGACATTTCGCACTAATTATGAACACCCAGCCACATCCTTCCTCTTCCTTTTTCACTTAGATTTGGTTTCGGTGACTTCACCATTTTACAGAAAATTATTAAGATTATTTAATCCCATTGACTTCCAAGTGATTTACAGTTATGAATTGTTACGTGTATGATTAGTAACTTGTTCAATCATTTAAAAACTAAAGGTGTCAAGTTATTTAAATTTGGTATGACTTATTTGCTTCATTATCATTAAGGTGAAGAAAAATCATACAGATCTTAAGAAACAAAGTTTAGATCAAATGTAAATCATGCCTAACAAAAAGATCCTATCCCTTGAGATGAATTAGAAATTCTAAATCACTAACTTCTAAGAAAGGATATTATGTCCTTAGAGCGCTATTAGGAGCACTAAAGTCACTTCCATGTTATGAATCTGATCTAAACATAAGAATATACTATTCATAAGTCACACCCAAATTCACCATTTCATTACTCAATTGCTTCTACCAAGAAACCAGCATCTAGTGGACGGTGTCATAATTAAAGGAATGGGATATTTCCGGAAAACATGTTGCCTTAGGTCCTATCGACACAGAAAAGAAAAGTCAGCAAATCAGACGTAGGACGATTCGTGATCTTAGAAAGCTCCTCCGTATAAATATTGGCACACATCAGTTCTTGCCTGCCTGGCTGCGAAGCATTATAACTTAGCCCCTCTTTTACGTCTCAACTGCCAAATCAGTCGAACCCTAAATTGCCTATACAAACTCTTTTAACTAATCATATCAAACGGAGCATACTTCATTTCTCTTTTCCGTTCCTTAAATTTTCCTTTTTCGCTTCTTCTCGTTTTCTTTCCTATCTGTGCACGGACTAATAGTTGTTCCCCTGTCAAGTTGAGGAAAAGACAACAATTTCGTACACATGTCTCGTAGTTGCTCGCAGTGTGGCAACAACGGCCACAATTCTCGCACCTGCGGCGAGACTGCTGGTGGTTCAGGCAGTGGCGCCGCCGCCGAAAACGGTATTATGCTGTTTGGTGTTAGGCTAACTGAAGGAACTAACTCGTTTAGAAAAAGCGTTAGCATGATCAATCTCTCACAGTATGATCAGCCACAGGACCACAGTTCCGATGTTGCCGCCGGTTACGAATCAGATGACGTCGTTCACGCCTCCGGAAGAAGCCGCGAGCGGAAGAGAGGTGCTTTTAATACCATCAGGGAAAAAAAAACATTTCTTTTCACCTGGGGTTTTCTAGTTTTGACTTGTTCTGTGTTTTTTGGATTGTTTGTTTTGTTTTTTTTTCCTTTTATCTTGAGTAGGAGTTCCGTGGACAGAAGAAGAACACAGACTTTTCTTGGTTGGATTGCAGAAAGTTGGCAAAGGTGATTGGAGGAGCATTTCAAGGAACTTTGTGAAGACTCGAACTCCGACCCAAGTGGCTAGTCATGCTCAGAAGTATTTTCTCCGGCGAACCAATCTGAATCGCCGCCGCCGCCGATCAAGTCTCTTTGATATTACCACTGATACGGTATGTGCCACCAGATATCAATGAGCCCAATTAAGCTTTTTTAATAGCGGTATGCTCCTAATTGTGTGATTGCTAGTTACTGGAGCAATTATAGTTGATACAGGTATGATTATGGTTATAGTAAAATTACGACACTGTGGTGACAATTGCAATTGCTGGAGATCTATTCTGGATCTTTAGCTCAAATCAATAATTGGCTAGCCATGAAATTTTGATCTTTTCATGATACATGATGATATCATATTAACTCGATCACTTTCTCAAACTTGTAATTTACAGTTCACAAGTCCATCAATGGAAGAAGACCAAGTCCGTCAGGAACCTGTAATGTTACCACTGCTGCAAACAAATCCAAAGTTGAGCAGCAGTATAGGAGGGTTCGCTACTCCATCTTTTCCGGTGAGTCTAAGTCCAGTTGTATTGTCAGTGAGTGGAGAGAGCTCAGTGGAGAAGTTTATGTCAGGACTGAGCAACCCATTAAGATCACCAACCAAGCTTATACGTCCAATACCAATCCTGCCACTACCTGTTCCTCCATCTTCGAAAATGGCTGATCTTAACCTGAACCAGACAAGCCCAAAAAACCGTTTGCCGTTGTCTCTCAAGCTATCAACACCGTCCTCCAACTCCGAGGAGCAGTCACGCTCGTCAGTATTCCAGCCCATGTCTAGTTCTGGGGATAGCATCATTAGTGTTGCTTGAAGAATGTATTAATTAAGCCTATGTTAAAATTAAGGTTGTAAAGGTCGATTGAAGAAGGGAAGTGATGTCTGTTTAGATCAAGATAAATTGGGTTAATCAGGAAAAGCAAAAAGATGGAGTAGTAATTACCACAAAAAAAAAAGAAAGGTGGAGTAGCTTAGTTTAATCAGCGATTACGGTGTTAGCTGTTTAGGTGATTCCTTGTTTGTACAGGTTTTAAAGAGATGGGATGTCGTTGTCGTTTGAGTGGGGAAGATGCAATTCCCTGGTTTAGTTTGTCTGTTTCCCTATATGATGAAATGATAGGGCACCAAGTACTCTTCCCTACAATTTGGTCCGCTGTTGTTTCGAGACATTGCCTGGCATATATATTTATATATGAACCAGAATTATTCTGTTTATTTTATTCCAATTTCTACTTTGATGCATGCCTTTAATCTTGTGTTTCTATTTCCTTTTGAAGAAGAGGAATCTTTCTATTTCATATCCTTTGGATTCGGGAAAACCGATTAAGATGGATAAATTCTTTTGGATTGCTAGTTCGCTCTCGTCGAATAACATTTTCAGTTATTAGAATTTCATCCAAATCTCGGTGTCACAAGAGTATGTCCTTGTAACATCAACATAAGCTTCTGCGCCGATACCTTTTCTGTGGAGGACTGAGTCAACTTAAAGCCTTAATCTGTACTGCTATTTTTTAAAAGTGAAAACTACCGTTTGGTTCCACTTCTGTTTTTCTATTGTCGTTTTTGGTTTTTGGTTTTTGTTTTATGTTTTTTCTTAAGAAACGAAAACTTGTTTGGTTGAGATTTGTAATTAAAAACTAAAAACAAAAACCTGTTTAGTTGAGATTTGTAATATAAAAACTGAAAACAAAAATCTGTTTGGTTGAGATTTGTAATATAAAGACTGAAAATAAAAATATATTTGTTTTTATTATCATGTTTCTATTCTTTTGTAATTATACTATTATGTGCTATGATTATAATATAATACATTATATTATTAAATTAATTAATTATCATTATAGCTAAAATTAATATATACAAATTAAATATTATTAATTTGTATATATTAATTTAATATATACAAATTAATAATATTTGTATATATTATTAATTAGCCAAGAGGAAAGAAAACAACAGTTGAAGATGCAAGTCGGCGAAAAAAATCTGTTTCGGAAGAAACAAAAACCTGTTGTAAAATATTAGAAAAACTGTCTTTTTCTGATTTTCTTAATATGGTTGTGGTTTTTTTATTTTTTAAAACACGGCAACACAACAATAAGGACCAAACGAGTTTTAACTTAAAGTTTTATTTTTAATAAAAACCACAACTAAAAACAGGAACAAAAATAAAGAAAACAAACACCCCCTCATATTGTAAGGATATTTTATGCACTAGAGACAATGTTGGATTAGACGCTTGGAGAATAGGGTGCCCACTCTCTTGCTAGGGCGTCTGTTCTCCATAATCGCTTCCATGTTTGGGTCGACATGCTTGATTGCATCTTGGATCATTATTCCTCGAAATAATTTTATTCTCTCATTCAAAAAAAAAAAAGATTTCCATCTACCATTCAATGCCCATAAGCGGATATTCATTGACGTCGAAGAAAACCTCCCCAAATGTTTTTTAGTATCAAAGAATTATCAATTACTACTAGCCATTGGTCAATCGTGGTACTAAGCTTCTCTTATCTTTATCCTGTAAACCACTTTGGCTGGCCTTGGATGCCGAAAACTGGAACTGCATTGCCATACAATTGGAGAGCATATGAATCCCATATTTATTACACCTTAATTTTCAAGAATCACAGATGATAAACAATGTTTGTTACATCAAAGGTAGTACATGGTGCTATTGGATTTTGTAGGAAACACAATCTTCTTCATCTGCATGAAGCTACTAAAGTAACACCCCTAGCAGCCTCCAGCAACTCTTTAAGTACTCCCACTTGTTAAACCTCAGTTAAAGGCTAGAAAGCATATGGTCTCTGCACCCATGGGCTTCGTCTGATTTTTGTCACATCAATCACGGACGTTACAAATGTTCCACAGCCATCTTTTCCTGAAAGTTTGCAACTAATTTGAAGAACCGAAAAGGAGACTGCAGTGATTTTCTATTATGGTTAGGCAGAATTTTGAAGTGACAATTTCCAAGCTATTGGAATAACATAGGAGAGATCAAGCTTATGATTCAATAAAGCAACTTTTGGTGCCTACATTGACGTATCATTATTCGTTAACCGAAGACTCGTGAACAATGTCAGTGTTATTATAAGATTCATCCAAAACCTCCCCACCTCCCGACTCTGCAACATCGTTCTGAACACCACCATCAGATTTTCCTATTGTAGCAGTTCGTCCTTGGACTCGCTGTGAAGACTTAGTCACTTTGTTATTTTCGAGTGAATTGCCACATTTTCTCTTCTTTGTATTAAGAAATCCTAATTCTAAAGCTTCCAATGCTCTTGTAGTCAATGGCCGGTTCCTAGTACTCTGTCTCCGGTTATTTATAGCAGGTGGCTGCCCAGCATCAGAGAATTTCAAAGGGCCAGATTGCCAGTTCATTTCAGACAGCAAGGATGGCTTCTTTTCAGGTAACTTATCATTGTTTTGAACCATTTCTCTCACTGTAGGTTCATCCCCAAAATCTAATGAAACATGAGGAACATTTAAGTCAATCAATTTAGGTGATTGAGGCTTTCTTGTATGGACATCTCTGTCCTGGCAGTTCTCACCAACCACTTCATTACTCCTATCTGGACTAACTTTTGCCAGCGGGCTAGCTGATGATGATTTCTCAGCTGCACACATTCTAAAAATCATATTTTCACATGCATGTGTGGTTGATATATAGTGAGACTCATCTACTTTTAGCTTAATGTCTGCACAAACATTTTTATGTACGCTGATTGACTGTTCAGTGCTGCAACCAACAAAACTCTCTTGCTTTCTGAGGGGGATCAAATACTTGGGGTGGTCAGGATTTACCTTCCTGCTGAATTGGTATATCATAGCCTCACTTGGCTGTTTCCCATTCGCTGGAGAAAAGCTGTCAATTTCTTGATTTTCAGCTCCTGAACTGGTAGGATTCAGGGAATCACCTGGGCTGATACTTCGAAGGCTCTTTACACCACCTGATGAATCATTAATAGTTTTTCTGTCAATCTCATTCTCTAAATGATTTTGTGTGTTCATTTCAACTGTTTCCCCTTGTGACTCTTCAGATATGTCTTCTTCCGTTTCACTTGAAAGACTAGATGAAGAACAAGATGCACTAGCAACTCCAACAGGTAAGCTTTTCAACTCTCTCACCTTTGGTCGTTCAGTTCCGCAAGCCAAACTGGTATCTATAATTGTGAACTTCTGTGCATTGCAATTGCAATTTAAGTTTTTTGTTTGAAGGTAACAATGGTGTTGCTTATTTGAGAAGTTATCTTGAATTTGTTTTAGGGGCGGGTTCCATCTGTACCCATCCTTATCTTCACTACCTTTAGCTTGTTCAACTTCAAGCTCAATAAGCCCTGGATCTGAAGCAACTTTATTTAAGACGTCACTGACAGAATCAAAGTAGTGGTTTCCCTTCACCAGTCTCCTCCTAGAAAATTTTTTAACACCAGGAACAAGAAAAACCAAAGAATACTTGGAACCAGAAATGGATTGGTCCTTGGGCTGTTCAGAGTGCCAACCACGAGCTAAAAGTCGAGGCCAAACAGCTTCCCAAAAAAGATCACTAGATCGTGCCTTACTTAACCTAAAATTCCCGGTCAAAAACTTAATAATGTCAGCAGGTGAAAGAGAGGAGCAAGCTTTGCCAATAGGTATTTCAGGACGAACAGAGACTATATGCTTTACTGGCTCTAACGCACCACTAGTGAGATCTTGTTTCCCTTTCCCAATTCCTATGGCTTCCACAAGCACATTAAGGCCAACTGTGTGTTTTAGCAGGAAAATATATTCTTCAAATGCAAGTTTCCCCTCTCCATATGACCTAGAAACCTGTAGTACATAATATTTCAAGCAAGTAAGAGCAGTGTGGTCGTTACTGCCAATGGCAGAAATAGCTGCAGAGTACAGCCACAAGACCTACAACTCCAATGGCCCAATGTTAATCCCAAATTTCCAGACTTCTTAATGGTTCCTTATTTCTTCTTGAAGGAAAGACAAAAGTCTAATTATGCTAACACTATTAGTAAGGGAACAGAAGCAGAAAACTAGGAGAAAGACATAGTTTTCTACCGAAAGAATATGACAAATTCCTACTGTCTTATCAGTTCTATTATTAGAAAAATCAATATCAGGAGAAATAAGAGTTGGGAATGAGTATCAAGGAGGAGCAAATAAAATTATATAGTGCTTTAAAGTGTCTAAATTTTAAAATAATACGGCACCAAAATCTTGAAAAACTGAACTTTCATTCAGCATAACCATGGGAAATAGGAAGAAGCAATTATGGGATCCGTAACCAGTGAACAAGACAAGATAATATGATTTCTATGAGCTCAAGCAAGGGCAGCAACTAAAGCTAAAAAGGAGTAAGGATTCTACCCAAAACATTGTTTCTCTCTACGTTAAAAGTACAAACTCATACAGATCATTAGAAGATAAAATGAACAGTTACATTGATATTGTGGCTTTAGAAGTGATACCAGAGCTAGAAAAAGCTCTCATAGCCTAGCATCTTGATCATTTCTTTGGGTATAAACCTCTAATCATCATACTATAGCCCTTCATTTTCTAGGCTATGGTTCACATCTTATAAGGATTCTTGATAGATTTGTAACTCAATTAAGTTTATGACAATGAACATCAGTGAACAATAACTAGAAATTTGTACTCTTGCTAAGTTTAGAGCCACAGGACATTCGAAGTGTTATTTGCATTTGAAAGGACAAAAAAAATGAAGGGTCATCACAGAAAAAAAAAGATTAAAGTCATCGTTTACATGATCTAATAATAATCCTGTTGTATAGCAGTTTGCTGAGTTTAGTTAACAACGTATCATAAGACACGAGACAACTGGTACGCAATTCTTTCTTCTGTTATAATGAGAAAGAAGAAAGATAGAAGAAAGATACCTCTAGCAAAACATGGTGACACCCTTGTGAAACACGAGAGAGTAAGCGTGTTAATAACTCTTGTTGCCTCCATCCTGAAAATATCTTTTGTCCCTGTATATTGCGTCTGCTCCTTAGCTTCCGAAACTCTGTCCATCTATGATATTCATCAGACCGGTAGAACTGACCATAATAGAATGCCAGTATGTCCCCCATCCCTTTACCCTCAACAAATCTATTCACCAAGATAAGATTCTTGCCAAAAATGTACAAGCCAAGGAGAAAACTATCCTGTTCAACATCTGTCCAAGATTCACTTGCAATGCCAGGAACAAGACAGGATTCACTCTCTACCTTAACCAGTTCTGTTTTGGGTTTATAGGACAAGATCAAGTCAACCTCCATTCTGTTGCTTGCAGCCCCCAGTCGATGGTTGGACTCCCCTAAATCCTTTCCATGGCCCGATGACATATCCCAAGGATGAATTTTAAATTCTGCATGTTCATTTTTGTATGTAATCTGGCTCTCTTCACTGCTAGCAGATTCAACAGTCTCATTGATGTTTCCAACTTCAGCTTTTGACCACATAAGTGGAATAGGTAATCCCACTATAAAAGAGCAATGAATATCAGTCATGACTTCTGAATTTTTTGGCATACTTTTAAGCTGTAAATGATCACTTTCTGCAGTTATGCTAGGGATGTTTGCCTGGTACTGATCTCCAACACGAGGAAGCTGTGGGTATCCAATATCCCCTATATTAGGGGAATTTGGAGAGAGTGATTGGTCACTGTTTCCATCTTGAATGTCTTCCATGTTGCTGTCCAAATAATACACTCAATCTGATGAAGAATGCTGCTGGAAACAAACTAAGGCAGAATGTAAGAAGATTCTTTAGCTTAAAATATGATAGCATTCACCACACTTTAGTACAATTAGTCAAGTGAGCAACACATGACTAAGCATCAGGATATATACTTTGAATTTCAACAATAATCCAATCAAATGTCTAGGGCTAAATGGTACAAAAGAAAAAAAGCAAATACTTTTCTACGCATGAAAGTGATTCTGGGTTGATGAAGCAAAAGTAAAACATGACCCTGAACTGCAAATATATATGAAAAATATAGAGACTTAATGTAATTCTTAGATGCATATGTCTGTTCTTTCCCCAAAAATCGGAAACTTAAAGTACTTATTGAAAATTCATCGAATCTTTCTGATGCTACCTATAAGAAGAAAAAAGAGATGGATTACCCTGCTTAATCTGTTAGTATTGAACTGGTAAAACATGCCTAATGGTCAGAATTTGATTGTCTGGCAGCACATTTATATCAGAAAACAATGCAATTGAAAACAACAATCGCGGGTGAAGATAAATAAAATGCAACAATGCCTTGCTATGTACTGCTAAGAATGCCATAGAGGACCAAGACCTTGACCATTAACAATCACTCCAGACTCGGAGCATAATCCTAACTATTTAGCCAACACAAGAAAACTGAACCTTAAACTTCAGCTGAGCATCAAAACTAAATGAATTTATCCACCAAACTATTCTCTCATTTTTATAGTGTCGATCATAAAATAATAATTAAAACAGAAAGAATTTATCAGTTAAACATAAGAAACATAATGATTTGTTTAACAATTAGCTCTATGATAACAAAGACCAATCACATTGACATTGTTTTAGCAACAAGGACTAAAATGCATAACAGGAAGAAAAAACAATCAAAAGATGAGTAATAAGATAAAACCATCACACCAATATCGTTATCAACGGGTAAAATACACAAAAAGGTAGATAAACCACGTGTTCATTCATCGATCCTACCTCAGACAAGTAAATAACGGAAACGTCAAATCAAACAAACCCAAAATTTATGCAGCTCTTCAGACTGAAAGCGAAACAAAAGCACATCCACAGAATAAGCATTCATGTGAAAGAAACGAACATGCTATTGATAAGACAAAAATTTTATCGGTGCGAAACGTACAGTAAACCAGAAAATAAACGAGGTAAGTAAGTCCAGAAAGAGTTGACGAGTCAAGTGGGTCAATGGATGTTATATACTTACCAACCTCCGTAAAAAGACTTGAACGTTAAAACACCCGTAGAAGGCAAAACCTGCGAAAATGGGTATTCATGGTTACGATGCGTCGATTACCCCTCGATTGTCAACTTGTTTGACATAACTCCTCTTTTTCTTCGTAGAAAGAACAATACAGCAATAAACTAAAAACGGAGAAACGAAAGAGGAGAAAATATATGAAGAAAGGGCACCTAGAAGGTAAAAAAGATTCTTACTTTGAAGGGGAAAGAGAGAGCAGAGGTTTCATGGATACGATGGGTTGAATTGACGATGACTAGCAGCAAGCCAAAGTCAGTAAATAAATAACAAAAGAAAGGAATAGATCAAATGAAGAGTGAGATCGTTATCATTACTTCGTTGTTTTTTCTAAGTTACGGAGGGCTAAGTATAAGCTTATAAACTGCTGTATTTAACCGATCTGATTTTCTTAAACGCCACGTGCTGGAAAGATAGGTTCTTCGGCTAGTGAAATGACCGAAAATCCCATGTTATTGTCGCCTTCTTACATGTTCTTCCCTCTCCTTTATTGGAATTTCGCATGTTGTTGTTGTCTTTTTCTACTACACTTCATAGTATCTTTATGTACTGTTCCTATTTATTTTTCACTTTTTTTCCAGCATTAGTTATTCATATTTAATTAAGTACATTAAATTATAATTAATTAACAAATTATAAAAAATGGGAAGAAATTGTTTTGGGAGTGGTGACCCACTGAACTGGCTATCTATCTGAAGTATGAACTTCAAACGAGGCCAGAGAGGGGGCCCTAAACCTATCCACCGCTTTTGCATTTTGGTAATTTTAACACAATCACAACACGGCGGAGAAGGCCATCCTATTACTAGTTAGAAAATGATTGGATTGAATTGAACGGTCCCGATTTTATGTTTGTTATAAATTATCTACCGTTATGACAGTTGGCAGTTTTGTTTTGGAAGTCATGGGAACTACTTACTTCTATATCATCAAGTTGCTTTTTCATTAAGTTTGTACGTATATACATATGTAAATTTGTACCCTTTTATTAATGAATGATTTATAATCCTTCGCATTTATCTAAATTAGTAGAGTCTTTAAGGTAAACAACAGTATAAATTTTGCTGACACGCAAAATTTGAAAGATTTAATAACACGAAGCCTTATTTTTAACTAAACTAAACGAGAGGTTATTTTTAAATGATCAACGTATGAGTCGAATCAAGTCAACATAATTAAGATAGTTTTTAAAGAAACATAAGTGTTTGGCATGGATATGGGAAATATGGAAGCCATGGTCATCTTATGCTTCTCTGAGCTTTTTTGCTCACGCCGATAAAAGACTAACGAGAATAAATGAATGATTATGGAAAGCAGAGAATTAGTTGGAATTGGGTTAAGTTTTATCATCTATGTCATGCCTGCACTCTATTGGACCAAAAGTGTCTCCCCTCCATAAAGCCTCTGATCGACAGAAACAAGCCGACAGCCTTCAAAACTTAGGCCTGGACTGGATCTGTCCCGCAGCAGCGAAATCTGTGCTTATGTTCGGCTTCAGCCAACTTTAGTTTATCGAAGCCAACAACAAATGGACAAAATGTTCCTAATAATTAAGCATTTGTCTTATCAGCAAATATCAAACTGTTCTAAAAAGTTTTTTTTGTGACTGTTCTAAAAAGTTTGTTGGCCATGAAGCAACACCTGGGGATAGTTGGGGCAAGGATTTTCATTACATATACAAGCCTAATTACAAATAATACTAATATAAATTTGAAGGAAATGTTTTTATTTGTGAGTATGAATTGCCATCTAAGATTAAAAAATATTACAACTTATAAAGCTACTTGGATAGGTAATAGATGAGATTTTAATTGACATATTGTGGATAAACATGCCAAATGATTCAAAAAATATGTCACTTTGTTGGAAGAGAAGGTTGTTAGTTCCATCTATCGATTCATTTCATTATTTTGTTACTCTAAACTGTGAATAAAGGTTATCCAAACAACTAAAAGTTAGGCAATAAATATTGCATTTACATTTCCAGCTCTTTATTACTAATTACCAAACAAGATCTTAGAGAGTATAATTAAATTTAAAGATGTTGTTAGGATTTATTTTGTTTAATATATCCCACTTATTTTAAGTTTTGGCATTTTTATTATTTTATATATATATATAAGTTGGAGCCTTTTAGGTTTATATATATATATATATATATATATATAAGGTCGCAGCTTTTAGGTTTGATGTCGCTGCTTTAAGGTTTTAAAAAAAAAGGTTGATTGATTTTTGTGTGGTTTTAGGTTTGGCGGCTGCGTAAAAATTCTACTGCTTCTTTATCTCTTTCTATTGCTGATTGCTCATCGCTGCGTTATTTATTTTTAATTGCTTCAATCTTCAATTGCGTCATTAACTTCTAGGCTTTGTTATTTCACTGTTGCTTGAATCTTCATTGTTGCGTCCTCTCCAATTGCTTCATCATCTTGCGTCATCTCTTATTGCTTTAATACTTGTGTTATTATTTTATTTGATTTACATCTTGCATTTGCTTCAATACCTGCGTCATCTTTCATTGGCTTTGAGAGAGTGGCGTCATGGTCAATTGTTTTTGAGAGTGTTGCATCATCTTCAATTAATTTCTATGTTGCTTTGATTTTCGTGCTATCTCAATGTCCTCTGTTGTGTTAACAACACTGCTGCTTTATTTTACATTGCTTCAACACTGCTGCTTTAATTTTCTCTACTGTGTTATTTTCCTCTACTGCGTTAATCTCCTTGGCTGTGTTTATTTTCCTCTGCAGTGTTGATTTTCCTTGGTTGCATTGATTTTCCCTTGGTTGCATTAGTTTCCTCTGATCTCTTGAGTGTGCAGGTTACGTTGGTTTCTTAAGCAGTAGTATCACTCTGTTACAATCTCCAGTGAGCAGTCCAAGAACAATATGCAGATTCTGTTTTTACTAAGTTCAAAGTTGAGGTTTGCAGCACTTTAAAGCTATTGTCTCTGATGAGTATACGTTCGATCTATGCTGCTATTTGATTGTGTGGATAGATAATTTCAGAC
>JANKOE010000009.1:32423084-32435451 GCA_026284465.1 Erythroxylum citrifolium | reverse complement strand
GGTTGCTATCCTCTTTGCCCACAAGCCCCCAAGTTCTTTAACTATCAACCCCAAAACACTGTTACAAGTCTTAGGGAAAAATCAACCCCAAAAGTTAGCTTGAAGGGTGGGAGAGTTCATAAGCCTATAAACCCCACATCAGTCTCTTTTATTACCGATGTGGGACAATTAGACCGTAACATCCCACCACGCTTCACAGCCCAGGCACCAGTGGGCTGGTTGTGCGTTAGACCTTTTCTAGCCCCGGACGAACACTGCTATACCGGCGTCACCACCCACATACCCACGGATTGGTTGTGCACTAGACCTTTTCTAGCCCCGGGCGAACATTGCAACGTTAGCGTCACCACCCGTAGGCGTGACACGAGGACTTGAAGGAGTGGTGTTAGCTCTGATACCAATTGTTACAAGTCTTATGGGAGAACCAACTCCAAAAGCTAGCTTGAAGGGTGGAAGAGCCCATAAGCTTATAAACCCCACATCAGTCTCTTTTACCGATGTGGGACAATTAGACCGTAACAAACACTCATGCGACAAATCACCAAGTGAAATCTCGCATTTACAAAAAGGAGAGTTGGATCATTGAGAGGATCAACAGGACTCGATTTCCAATTGACGTGATTTTTTCAATCAAAGGACCTTATAAAGTCTCCTCTATTTGCCATCAACATCGGGCATTGTTACAGTGGTGAAGTACGACAGCACCAGGGACGGAGCCAGACTCAACTCTAAGGAGGGCCGGGGGCCAACATCTAAATGCAAAAATTTTAAAGGGGGGCCACATATATTTGTAATTTTAAAAATTTTAATTATATAAGTAATTTTAAAAAAAAATATTTGAAAGGGGGGGCCATGGCCCCCCTGCCTTAATACATAGCTCCGTCCCTGACTACGACAGAGAGGGTGGAGAAGAAACAAGAGAGGAGAACGAGAAAAAGGCATAAAACCTAGCTGCCACTAAAGAGAGAGAGGAAGAAGCTTGAAGTGAAGTTTTTTTTTCTTGAGAAGAAGCAGAAGAGGCGTAAAAAAGTTTTCATTTTCGTTTCCCTCTAAATTTTAGCGTTATTATTTCCCTCCTTTAACTATTATTTGGCAACAATCGTCACCAAAAATCTAATTAATTTTACAAAATCTACCCTTCTACTATGATTTTACGAAGCATCGCCAAAGGTTACTCTTTTGTGACAATTTTACCAAAGCGTTACCAAAAGTTATTCTTTTGTAACGATTTTACAAAAGCATCACATTTTGGCGACCAAATTTGAAAAAGTAGCAAAAGGGTGACCTTTTAGCGACGATTTTAAAAATTGTCCCTAAAGGTTTACTTTTAGCTACGAATTAGAAAATGTAAGCAAATGTCTACTTTGATGCAGTGTTAGGTGATGATTATAGAAATCATCGCCAAAAGCTAAATATTTGGTGATGTTTCTTCAACTTTGTCATTAAATTAGTTTCTTTGCTTGACCTTTAGCGACAATTTTATAATCGTAGCCAAAAGATTAATGTCTAGTGACTATTTTCTAAAATTGTAGCTATATCGATCTTTAGCTACGATTTTAAAATCGTAGCAAGAAAAACGTAGCCCTTTTCTTACTTTGTTGTAGTGGAAATAAAAAGTTGTGAATATCTAATTAATTTAATCAATAGCAAAAAAACAGGTATTTCAAAATTATGTTTTTTTTTTGCGTGGATTTTGGTCATTCATAAGTCAATTAAAAATGAAGTTACAGTATAAAAATCATGATACTCTTTCGTTATATATCAAATCAAATCAAGCATAAACTTTACTTAAATAAACTTTTTGTTAACTTATTACGAAGAATGAATAGATTCACATTTAATTTTGAATGTTTTAGACATCTTATCATATTTAAATTATTTGTACACTAGACTTTTTTAATACATAAAGCTAACATTTTATAATTAGACCATCTAAACAAAAATATCCTTTTAAAAGTAATTATTTATGTAATTTGGTAGTAGCATACATTATTGGATACATTCTAAAAAAATTATAAAAAAGATTTATATAGAACACAAATAAATTCAATAGTTATTGTGTTAAAATTATTTATCTCGTAATTTATAGTTTACAATGTATTGTGACTTTTAATACACGCCAATGAAAAACTTTAGAACCCAACTATTCCCTCACCCAAAAGAAGTAAGTGAAATGATCAAAGATGTTGCACAAAGTGACACAATCCGTGTGAAAAAAAATGCCTGAAGTAGGTAATCCACCATTAGGGTTCTACATAGTTCAACGAATTCACTCTTTTTTAGGTCTTGGTTCACCTCTATGTACTCAAATAGACGCACACGTGCAAATTTGCAGACCACAAATTCACATCAACAAGATTAACCTAACATATTTGGTTCAAACTTATTGAGAGCATTCATAAAGATTGGATACCAAACAGTGGAAATGATGGGGACCATGTTGCCTATAATTGATAAACTTGGGGTCTTTTTCTTGAACAGATTAGGGGGACATTGCTCTCACAAAGCCTAAGGAAGGTAATATTAATATAATTAACTGAGAAAAAGACCTAACTCACACTAACAAGGAACTTGCCCGCCATTGTGTTCCCCCAAAACGCTGACCAGTTTTTCGTCGCGACGTGCCACGTCATGCAATGAAACCTCTACCATCAACATGCATATGTTTGATGGTGAACATACACATAGACAAGTGCATATATTTATTTCCTATATAATCGTTGAGTTCACCATCGTGTCTAAGTTTAATTAACAGGCTAAGTTTGCATTTTGTTCTCATTACTTCTTGTTGTTGAGAAATGGTTGACGACTTTGGTAATAGTAGAGACAGAGATCAGTGCCAAGCGTCTGAATTTTCAGCAGATGGTGAGAATGTGAGTGGAATCATCAGAGAACAAGACAGGTTGCTTCCAATAGCTAATGTGGCACGAATCATGAAGCAGAGTCTGCCTCCAAACGCTAAAATCTCCAAAGATGCTAAAGAAACTATGCAAGAATGTGTTTCTGAGTTCGTAAGCTTTGTCACTGAAGAAGCATCAGACAAGTGTCACAAAGAGAAGCGAAAGACTGTTAACGGGGATGATATTTGTTGGGCTCTTGCCACTCTAGGGTTTGATGACTATGCTGAGCCATTGAAGAGGTACTTGCACAGATACAGGGAAGTGGATGGAGAGAGAGCCAGCAACCAAAATAAGGTCAACCAAAACGAGGAGAAAGACAACTCATCCAATTAAGCAAATCTTTAGTTTCTACTTCTCCACTGATGCTTGCGAGTATAGCACAGCTAATGCTTCTCAGTCTTAAGTCGATTCTGAGCCCTAGAAGTATCAAATCGGTTCAATCCACGAGGTGTTGTTGCTGATTCTCTAAATATGACAATATTCTTTTCCCTTTTTTGCCACCCCTCAGGTTTCTCCCCTTCCTCTTCTTTGACATAAGACTCTCTGGGTTTGGCTGCTATTTTGTGGTTAGACTAATATGAAATCTTTCCCTGGCACGAGATTGAAACTTCTCTTAGCTTTCTGTTTAACGGATTGTAGCATACTTATATGGTCTTTCTTATGGTTTGATTTTCCACCTGGATACATTTTGAATTAAATGAAAAGTTGAATTTGGGTTTACAAGCATTCTTAGGAATTCCTTGAAGCTTTTCTGCAATCTAATTGCAATAATGATTAGAACAACTATTATTTGGTAGTTCTTTATCTTTTGGATGATCTCCGATCTCTGTATATCTTTTATGTGAAAAACTAGATGGATATGATCAAGAGTTTTCTAGCCTCCTTCAATCAAGATTCTTAATTAGTAATGATTTAGATCTAGCACAATTAGTTCTTTGAAGAAATTGGATTGTTAGACTTTGGTATGAGATGTTCATTGATTATCTGAAAATATCTATACTGATTTTTACATATAGAAATATGAAATTTAGACTCTGTGATATGCCAAAGTTCTGAAAAGATTACTCAAGAAACCTCATATCTACAAACTTATTTACTTTAGAATTTAGACAAAATTGAAGTTGTGATACTGGGATCTTAGATAGAGACGGGTTAGATTTTAGTCAATAAACTAATGTCGGTAAATTAACGCCTTAAATGGCGAAAAAATCGTCATATGACCGTTGGATCCACTCTTTACTTAATTTGCACTATTTTCAAATTGTGCATAAGCATGTGCCTGGATGATAATATTAGCTTCATATCTTTCTTTAGGATGGATACATAAAGAATATGTGAAATGATACTTAGAATGAGTGTTTGAATAAAAATGTAGGTGAGCTACATAAAAAGAAGGTTCAATGTTTTCAGCTAGTAATAGGAAGATCATGCCTACAACCAGATCAGTAGCATTTTTCATTGTTGAACATTCAATCAGAATGTTAGAGACTTCCCATTTAAATGGGAATATAAGAGAATTTATGTCAATATGGAACTATATTTATCTTGCATGTTATCATAAATTTAGACAAGTCATAATCAAAGTAGACATAGTTTGAGATCATCAATATAGTATGAAAATCCTAACTAAGACACTTCTTAGGATATAAGTACATTACAATGTTTAGAATAAACCATGTGAATAAAAATTAATATCCTTTTGATATTTTAAATATACAATAAAGAGTTGCCTTAGTGGACAAAACTCCCCACTTTATGAGAGTCGAGGAAGGGTGATCAATTGTACGCAACCTTCCTTTTGTATTTTAGAAAGAGACTATTTTCTTAACTCGAGCTCAACACCTTCTAGTCACAAATGAGTTACCTTACCAGTTGCTTCGAAGGTAAACAATTTAAATATACAAATAGTTTGGAAATAAATTAAAGGTAAAATAGTCTAATATACTCTTAATATTTACTATTAAACAAAAAGGGACTAATAATATCTAAGAAATCTTAGTTATTTACTAATTTTGTAACAATTGATAAATATAATATTGAGTTCAAACATGTAGGAAATCATTATGTTCACAATATAAATTTAAACAAAGCTCTAACTATTCAATTGTATAAATCTTATTATAAAGTTAATTGAATTAATTCGGGTCATATCATCATAAATAGGATTTTTATTTAATTATTTTAAAAATTAGTGAAATTTACAGTCTAAATATATAGTGAGAAATTGTTGAATGCATGCACCATTTCACGAATTACATAATTTTAATAAATCATTTGAAGATAATTTAAAATCAAATGACAACTTTGATTTAAATAACACTTACAAATTTTAATATAATTTTCTTATTAATTAACTCTTTTTTCAATTTGTAGTAAATTATAATTTTGTTAATAAGTCTGAAATTTCTTTAATTTTTAAGTTAAAAGAGTTTAAGGAAATTAGTTTCATTATTTGAATCACACCCTTAAGACTTATTTAACTAATCTTTAAAGATCAAATAAACAAAAAAGATGCAGACCTCTAGTTGCTGGCCTCTTAAAATTTAAAAAACTAGAATTAGGAACGCATGATTGATGTATTCTGCTTGAAGTTTATGAAACTTGGCATGCAATATTTTCCGTATCACAAGCCTCTTCGATGTCTCTCATATGATATAATCCAAGATGTAATGCATTATATACCAAGTAGACTGTATGTAGGTTTATTCCATCCATGACTATGGAGGCTCTTACTCGATCCTGGGACCACGTCTCCACATATACAATTCTAGTTTCTCGATAACAGTGTACCAGATCTCGGTCTTGCTGCTTCTTTTATGTATTTAAAGACTTCTATCACCTTCCCAGAAGTGAGGGTGTCTCACTCGGGATTAAACTGTCTACGAGCTTAATTTTTTTTAATTTTCGGTTTTAACCTTGCTCGTACACATGGCTCTAGAGAGAGGGTTCATGTGTGTTGTGACTTGTGAGGGAGTGCGGAATGTGACATAGATTGCATGTGAAACATGAGTTCCCGACTGACATAATTGTCTGTTAGAACTTAGAAGACTACCCAATGACAATGTCCCCCACCTCCGAGGGCACGTGCCGAAATGCTTCGTGTCTCGTACGACCATCAAGTATCAACTTATCAAGCGTGGAATGGGAGCACGCAGGGATCAAACTTAAATGGGCCCAAAACAAACTAACGAGTGAGTCTGGTTCTAGGTGTCACGGCCCAATTACTAATCTATTTTGTACAAAGAAAATATATTTCTAACAATTAAGAAAACGTTTTAGATTATTTAATTTTATTTATCATTGTATAGGTTTCATTTAAATTATTTGATGATTAAGATCAATAACTATCTTTAAATTATATCGAAATGCTCTAACTTTTTATATACAAAAGAAGTTAGAAAAACTGTTAACTTGAGTTAATTAATGTTTTTATATAACATAAATATTTTTACAATATCATACATTTAATGAAATAAACTAAAATAATGATATTTTGAAATAAATATTAATTAGTTAGGTTGAGATCTATTGGTTGTAAATACTATTATTATTTGATAGATGTTAGGTTGTTAATGATATGCCTTAATTTGAGGGATTTTAGTTAAGGGTCTATTTGTTTCTGTTTTATTTTTTATTTCGTTTTCAAATTTAGTAAAAAAATATGTGTTTGTTTGAGTTTTTGGTTTTTGTTTTTAGTTTTGTATTTTTCTGGTTTTCAAAACTTATGAAAACCATAAAAAGTGAATTTTTATTTTTCATAATCTGATTTTGTATCAACTAAATATATATTATTTAATTATTTGATATATTAATTATTAATAATAATTATGAATAATTTAATTTTATTTAATTTTTATTATTAAATTAAATACAATTAATTAAATAATTATTAATACATATAATTAAATTTAAAATATCATCAAAATTTATAAATTTCAAATAAAATTTTATTAATTAATTAAAATAGATTTAAAATAAATTTTAATTTTTAAATTATTTGTTTAAAAAAATAATAATTTTATTGATAATTTATTAATAAATATTATATAAAAGATTACAGTTTGTCTTTAAGTTTTATCCAGTATGTAATTATCATTAATAATAAAAATATAACTATATTGATATTGACCACCAAACAGGTTTCTGTTTTTATTTCAAAGAAAAACAAAAGCTAAAAACTACAATAGAAAAACAGAAGTAAAATCAACCAACCATTAATATTTTCTTTATTTCTAAATTAGGTAGTTTCCTACTATGTATCTAAGACTTATTGTATATTTTTTGATTCATTGTAACCTAAAAGAGTATGAGAGAAATAAAGAATTTTTCCTCTCAATCTTCTTTAATATGGTATTAGAGCTTTAGAGTTTCTTTGTCAAAGTTTTTGCCACCATATAACCTTCATTGTTGTTTGCCACCATATAACCTTCATTGTTGTCATTTTTTTCTCCAGTTTTTCACAGCCTTAATTGCTATAATTTTTTCTAGAGCCTTCTATTTTTTAAACCTTCTATTCCTTGACTATGTCTGCAACCAAAATTCCATCTCAGAGGAGGTAAATCATGTCTAAAAAAACTAGTGAGCTACGAAACATTAGAGCTTTATATCGACTCAATGAAAAAAAAACTATCTGAAGTGGTCTTAATTCTTTCGCACATACCTAAAGGGTAAAGGAAGACTTAGCCCTATCACAGGAAATGGGCCAGAAAAGCAAGACTCGGCATTTGAAGCATGGGATGCAGAGGATTCAATGATTACGTCATAGGTTTGGACTCGATAGATTCTACCATTAGTGACACCTATATGTTTCTTGCTTCTGCAAAGGAGAATTGGGAGTTTATCAGGCACACCTATTCAAAGGATCGTGACACAACTAGAATTTATGAGGTAAAAATAAAAAATGCTGCAACAAAACAAGGAGATAAAAATGATACAAAATATGCCAATCTTCTACAGAATTTATGGCAAGAACTTGATCATTATTGAGTATTTGAGATAAAGTGTTCGGAGGATGCTGTAATCCTAAAGAATTTTACTAAGAAAGATCAGGTGTATGATTTTTTTGGCTGGTTTGAACCTAGAATTGGACCAAGTAAGAGTCCAGATTATTGGTAAAGAAGAGATGTCACCATTGGAAAAGAAAATCACGTTAATTAGAGTTGAGGAGAGTGGAACAAACATTATGCTCAAAGTTCCAACAACTAAAGGGACTGCACTAGCATCAAAAAGAGATCAACGGGAGAGAGGAAGGATTGACAAAAATCCTTAGTTGAAGGATAAGAAAGACAACTTATGGTGTACATATTGCAAGAAGTTGAGATATACCAAAGAAAGATGTTGGAAATTAATGGTAAACCACTAAGCCCTGAGTGGGGAAACTGTAGAGGGCAACCAAGGTTCCAACAATGAAATCAACCTCAAGCTCACAGCAGAACAATTCAATATGGAAGTGAAGGTGGATAATGGTAGATTCATCAATAAGGAGATAGAAAATCTATAAAACTTGCTAGAATCCCATGAAAAACCTTCTGGGGCTTGTTCATTGGCTCACTCAGGTAAGTCTTCATTCTCCAATTGCATGAATGTCTTGGATACAACCTACAACAATTTATCGATAATTGATTCCGACCATTTATCATGATTTTCAGTACCTATAACCCTTGCCTTAATAATAGGAAGATTATAGTCGCAAATGGATCCTTGACTACCGTTGTAGGTGTGGGAAACATCATGGTTACATCTACCCTCACTCTTAAAAATGTACTTCATGTGCCAAAATTATCAACCAACCTTGTGTCAATTAAAAAAACTTACCCATGATCTTAAATGCCTTGTAATTTTTTCTCTTACTTACTGTGTTTTGCAAGATCAGGGCTCGAGAAGGAAGATTGGACTTGCTAAGGAAAGGAATGGCCTCTATCACCTTTATTCTTCTTAGAGTATTATGAATAACTTATATGTGTCTTTGTTTAGTTCTTCCAGTAAAGAGACCAATTGGCTATATCATCTTTGCCTTGGTCATCCTACATTTAAAGCCCTTAAATTCATGTTTCCTAACTTGTTCAAAGGATTAGACATTTCAGATTTTCATTCTGAAATTTGTAAGTTAGCAAAACACACTCGTATATCTTTTCCTATCAATAATAAAAAAAAGTTTTAAACCTTTTCATTTGATTCATAGTTACATATAGGGTCCTTCTCCTATTTCAAATGTTTCTAGTGCTAGATGGCTTGTTACATTTATAGATGATTGTACTCATATTACTTGGCTTTACTTACTTAAACAAAAATATGATGTTAGCATTGTTATTCCTACTTTTCCTTATATGATTCACAATCAATTTGGAGTCAAAATTAAGAATTTTAGGTCAAACAATGCTAAGGAATACTTCAATCACACAATGACTTCATACTTTCAAAAGAAGGGGATTATTCATAATTCTTTTATGTTGACACACCTCAACAAAATGGTATGGCTAAACGCAAAAATGGGCACTTACTTAATGTCACTAGGGCCTTACTTTTCCAGGGAAATGTTCCAAAATCTTATTCGGGGGAGATTGTCCTCATAGCTACTCATATGATCAATAGATTACCCTCACAAGTTTTATCCAATAAAAGTCTATGGACGGCCTCAAAACCTTTTATCCAAAGTTTCGAAGTTCTAATGGACTCATTCCTAAGGTGTTTGGTTACACAACCTTTGTTCAAATTCATAGTCACCAAAATGGAAAATTATATCCCCGAGCACAAGTGTGTTTTCCTTGCTTATTCTTCTACACAAAAAGGCTAAAAAATGTTATAATCCTCTAACTAGAAAACTTTATGTTTTAGTTAATATGACCTTCATAGAGCACTAACCATACTTCAAACGGTCCAAACTTCAGTGGGGAGACTACATCCCTACTCGAAGATAGTATTTTTTAGAATACTTGTACCTTTGATATCCCTAGTCATTCAGTAGGGTCAGTATCACTCGCTGGTTTTCCATCAGAGTCTGTTCCGTTATCAAATCAGAGTCCATCATCAATTCCTACTGTTGTAGAATCTAATCAGAATCTAGCCCAGGTTTCTAAAACTATATCTTCTCAAGTTCTAGATCAGGTTATTCATAATGTTCTGAGATTTTCACAAGTATATACTAGGAGGATGATTTCAGACCTGCAATAAATTCAAGAATCTAACTCAGTTTTTAACAAGAACCCCACGTCAGTAGAACCACTTAGTGATGACATGCACCTTCATATAACTATCAAAAAAGGTAGTAAAGAATGCACCAAAAGACCCATTTACCCATTGCCTCACTTTGTGTCACTTAAAAAATTTTCACCAAACTGTAGAAAATACATTACCAACCCCTAACACCATTTTTATCTCTACTACAACATATGAGGTATTGTCAAAAAGAGAATGAAGAAATGCCATTAAATAGGAGATGACTGCTACAGAAAAGAATCAAACTTGGAATATTATGGATAGACCAAATGGGAAGAACATAGTTGGTTGTAAATGGATTTTTACACCTAAGTATAAGGTTGATGGATCACTTGAGAGATATAAAGCAAGGTTGGTGGCTAAGGGATATACTCAAACTTATGAGGTAGATTATCAAAAGACATTTGCACCTGTGGCAAAAATGAACATTGTTAAGATTATGCTATCCCTAGTAGCATATTTTGATTGGTAACTTTGACAATATGATGTAAATAATGTGCTTCTTCATGGAGATATAGATGAAGAAATTTACATGGATGTCCCTCCAGGATTTGAAAAAAAGAGGGATAAAATTTGTAAGTTCAAAAAGGCACCTTATGGAATAAAACAATCACTAAAAGCATGGTTTGGAAGGTTTACCAAAGTTATGAAAATATCTAAATACTAATAGAGTCAAGGTGATCATACTCTTTTCATAAAGCACTTGTCTACAGTGGGAGTAACGACATTTCTTGTGTATGTGGATGACATCATTGTCATTGAGAATGACAAAAAGGAAAAAGATAGCGCTGAAACAACAACTGGTCAAGGAATTCGAGATGAAAGAGCTAGGGAGACTAAGTACTTTCTAGGTATTGAGGTGACATACTCCAAAAAGAGGATTTTTTTATCCCAACAAAAATATGCGGTTGATTTATTAAAGGAGACAGGAGAAACTGGATGTAAGTCGATATCTACACCTATAGAAGCTAATCAAAAACTCAGAGAAGCAAAAGAAGAACCTCCTGTGGATAGAAAATGTACCAAAGGCTTGTATGGAGGCTTATCTACCTTGCGCATACTCAACCAGACATAGCATACAATGTAAGTGTAATTAGTCAGTTCGTGCATGATCCGAGGGAGTCACATCTACAAGCTACTTATAGAGTGTTACAATATTTGAAAGGAAATCTAGGAAAATGAATCATGTTCAAAAGACAAAAGGATTTTACCCTTGATGTCTACACTGGTGCAGATTATAAAGGATATATAGTGGATAGACAATTAACTACTGGGTATTGTACGTTCCTTGGATGTAATCTTATGAGATGGAGGAGTAAAAAGCTGAATGTTGTAGCTAGATCATCTGCCGAATCAGAATTCAAAGCAATTGCTTAAGGTTTGTGTGAGATGTTGTTGAAGATTATCCTAAACGACTTAAAGAGTCAAGTGGAAAGGTCCTATAAACTCTACTATGATAACAAATCTGCTATCAACATTACTCACAATCCTATACAACATGATAGGATGAAACATATTAAGATTGACAGGCATTTCATCAAAGAGAGGTTGGAGGAGGGATTAACATGTTTATCTTATGTTCCAACAAGGTACCAACTCACAAACGTTCTTACCAAAAGGTTGAACATCTCCAATTTTCATGATAATATTTCCAAGCTAAGAATGGAAGATATTTATTTCTCAGCTTGAGGGGGAATGTCTAGATGTATATTACTTGTAAATACTATTATTATTTAATAGATATTATGGGTGTTAATGATATCCCCTAATTTAAGGAATTTTAGTTAAGATTTTCTCTATTTCTAAATTAGATAGTTTCTTATTATGTATCTAAGACCTACTATATATATTCTAACGCATTGTAACCCAAAAGAGTAAGAGAAAAACAAAGAAATTTTCCCTCTTAATCTTCTTCTATAAGTTATTTAATCTTGTTAAGAATTTGATCGAATTAAAAATGATTTAAGGTTATATAGCACCAGAGGGCTTTCCTATCAAGAGTCCAAATCTTATAATAGAAAAAAAATCATAGATTGACATATTTTAAATATAAATAGTGTTTTAAGATTAAAGTAGCATGTTTCAATCTTTAATAAATACATGATTTCTCGTAATATTAAATCCAAGCCAATTATATGAGGTGGGACTAATATCAATGTTTTAAAAGTGAAAATCTTGAGCTGACTAAATTTTTTATTAGATTTATAATTTTTTGATTTATTTAGTTTAATAAATTTTGTTGTTAAAAATCA
>JANKOE010000009.1:32409691-32422984 GCA_026284465.1 Erythroxylum citrifolium | reverse complement strand
TGAGCTAACTAACTTTTTTATTCGATTTTTAATTTTTTTATTTATTTAGTTTAATAAATTTTGTTGTTAAAAATCAATCAGTGTCTTAATTAACCAGTCAAATTTTGTAATCTAATTAGTTCTTATAAACAAAAATAAACTAATTAATTTTCTCTCTTTTTAGTTAAACTTTAATTTTTTTAATAAGTAAGAAAAATCTTTTCCAATTATTTTTCAAAATTTTCAAATTTATTCAGTCGTTAACCGATTTTATGACGGTTTAATACCAATCGAACCTTTTAAACCTTAAATTTTTTATTTTATCAGTTTTATTTCCGGATTGATTTTGAAAACATTTATAAATACTTGCATTTTCTTTATTTATGAAAATATAAAAACTTGTTAGAAAATTAATGACAAATCAAATTACAAAACACATATATGGATTTAACACATGATATATTACATCACGTGTTAATCTTATTAAATCATCATCAACATCATCATACCCCGAATTTCCGCACTGAAGCAGGGTTTGGAGGTCCAATAGTACACAATCTTATCCCTACTTAGTAAAGAGGTTGTTTCCAAGTGGACCAACATGCAAACGTGACATGATAATATTGAAAATAATAGTAATATTGATGATAATAATAATAATAATAAGAATAATAAAATACGATAATAATAAAGACACAATAAACTAATAACAAACCGTACCTGTAATGATAGATTGGGCTTATGTAATCTTACGTATTTACCTGAATGAAGACTGAAGCTTACTGAAAATGTAACTAGGTAGTTTCCTGCATCAACGACAATCCTGCGAAGTTATAATGGCAGATGTAATATAGCAATAAAGTTAGCATAAAGTAATGGGTTGTGGGAGTAAAGAAAGAGAAAGAAGACTGGTCAAATCTTGGAAAAAGGATCTTGCAGTCGGTTACGTTGCGTAACATCTCCCAATGTAGCATCTGAAGAAGTCCACACCCAAACTCCCTCCGCCGGTAGTAGTAGCAAGATGAATGACCTATAGAGCTATCAGTGGGCGTTTGAGAGTGTCTCTCTCTAGGTGATCCTTCTCCTAGACTACGCCCACCTTTTGCCTTCTTTCCTACACTTTTGCTCACCGATTGGCTTCCTCAAGTGTGTTTTGGATGTTCAGTTTTGTTTGTCTCTTGGTGTATTATCGATTTTTCATTGTGTTCCTCTTACCGTCGACCTTCTACTATTGTACTACAGTGGTGTTGTTTTGACTTTACATGTGTGTTCTACTTCAGATCCAACTCTTGTGGATATTGTTTTCGTCATTTTCCTTCAGCTCTTGGGTGCTCCACTCCTACGAGTCAGTTCTTGGGTTCTACTTTACAACTTTGGTGGGTATAGTTCTTGTACTTTTCTTCCAGATCTGTTCTATTTTCCTACGGATCTTATCTCTGCCTGCCAATATTGGTACATACATTTTTTCTCTTTAGTGGATCTGTACGCCTGTGCCTTTCTGCGCGCCTCCTTGTGCAGACGCAGCTGTGAGTTGCTGGGCGTGCGCATTTTGCGCAAAGCCCTTGGGGCGGTCCTGGGCGCCCACCCTTAGTGAGGACATCCTTGGGTGATACGTAGCCCACACTATTCTTGGCGTGGACGACTCTCCTGACTGTTGTTACCTTCGGACATCATCTACCACCATGACTAAGAAGAAGCAACGTGGAAGGGACATTACAAAGGAAGTTATCCTGGGTTTGCAATCACCGAAAAAAGCTTCAGAGGAAAAGATTAAAGGCACGGCTATGAAGAAGACATTGGTAAGTTCTCCTACTGCCAGCCCAGGGGATGAGGTTGCATCCACGAGGTCTGAAGATTCTGATGAGGACAGTGCTGGAAGTGATGGCCAGGGAGGAATCTCATCTTCGAACAGCTCAAAAAATTCACAGGAGGCATCTCCACACCAGGTGCTTGATGAAACGCCCACACCATCTTCCAAGCCTTCCTATGCTGGTTTGTTTAAGAACAACCGATTACTCACCCATGGAGTTCAGCTGGAGCATAAGGCAGTTGATGACATTGTCCAAATGACAGCAGAAGACTTTCGGCCTATTGAGAAAGAGTGGGGCTATTGCTTGGTTGGCCGATTCATTGGTCATTTCTCGAGAATGAAGGCGGTTGAGGGGCTGCTGGCACAATGGGGGTGCAATGCCGACTGCTTCCGCATGACCAAGGTTGGCTCATTTTTCGGTTCACCAATGCAGAAGACCGCACTACTGTCTTAATGGGAGGTCCATACACCTTATATGGTAAAACATTGTTGTTGAAGGAATTGGGTAAAGGTTTTGCATTTAATAATGATGAATTTTTGAAACTTCCTCTTTGGATTAAATTACCAAATGTACCTCTTGATTTTTGGCATATGGATGCACTTTCAAAACTTGGCTCGAGGCTTGGCAAACCGATTTGTATGGACCAAATTACTGGCCAACGTACCCGCATAGGCTATGCACGCTTATTGGTGAAGTTGATGTATCCAAACCACCTATTCCAAGTTTTCAAGTTCAGCTTCCGGAAGGGCAATGTTATACACAGCAGGTTGTGTATGAAGCCTTTCCCCTATTTTGTAGCACTTGTCGGAGAACTGGCCATCTTCCTTCGGATTGTTCATTTCATGCTAATGGTAAGCACTCCAATGCATCTTCTACTGCTGGGAATATGCAGGAGGGGTTTCGGCCTCCTATTAAGAAGGGTTGGCACAAGAAGAACCGAGTGGATAATCCACCTCAAACCAAGGCCAACCAATCTACCTTGGTCCCTATTGATGCAAGCACGACTCCCTTGGCCCCTCTTGATGCAGACCCGACCATCATGTTTCACACACCAGCCCCCCTCCTTTAGTTGGAGGGGAAATTAATGACACCCGACCTAGTACAGCTCCCATTAGGCCTTTAATTGTGAACAATGGGGCAACATCCACCGACCAGCACATTGATTGTAATCCCACTCCACCTTTGGAGAGAACCGAAGGAGATACTAATGAACCTATGCATAAAAGAGTTGCGAAAGGCTCTAAAGGAGCTGAACTTCCAAACAGGTTGAAAGATCATAAAGGTTTGATGTTGGCCAACCGAAAGGGTCTTGATAAAAACACTTTGAAACTGAATCTGGGTGAGAACAATAATGGTACTGCTCATATCCGTAGGAAAGAGGGAAGGGTTGGCCCTTCCTCATTGATAAAATGACTATGTTGGAATGTCCAAGGGCTGCACAAACCCTCGAGACAACATAGTGTTAGCCTACTCACTAGGCAACACCATTATCGATTTATGTGCCTTTTGGAAACTAAATTGGATGAGGGAGCTTTGAAGCACTTTATGAGCAATAAATTTGTTGGTTGGCACTTTCAGCATAATTTTGCACAAACTCTTGGAGAACGCATGGTGATTGCATAGGACCCCTCATATTATATTTGCACCATCATTGCTGTAGGTGAACAACTTATACATTGTGAGGTTAGCAGTAAAATTACTCAAGATCAGTTTCTGGTTTTATGCATTTATGGTTTATATAGTGTTTCCCAACGAAGAGACCTTTGGCAGTATCTTTTGGGCTCGAATGTGAATCTACGGATTCCTTGGTTACTTATTGGAGATGTCAACTGTGTATGTTTTGCAAATGAACGGAGGGGTGGCCGACCCCCTTCATCTTACTTCCTTAAGGACCTCCAAGACTTTCGGATGGCCTTAAGTTTAGAAGATGCCCCCTCCAAAGATGAATTCTTTACTTGGCATAAGAACCAAAGGCTGGCCAAATTAGACCAAGCACTCGTCAATCCCGCATAGGGTGTACGGGACTTGTCCTGCTTTGCTATTTTCCTCCCTATGATGGCTGATTTGGATCATTGTCCCATGTTAATCGATTTCCACCATCATCAAGCCCATGGTAAAAAATGATTCAAATTTTTTAACATGTGGCTTTCTCACCCTTCTTTTCAGGATACTATTTCTACAACTTGGAGCATGGCAGTTGAGGGTACAACCCAATTCTCTCTTTGCACCAAACTGAAATCACTTAAAGCTCCATTAAAATCTTTGAACCGCCAAGTATTTGGTCATATAACCTCCAAAGTGCAATTAGCACAAGATGAATTCCAGCAAGCTTATCAGGCTCTTTTGCAATCCCCGGAAGATGAAAATTTGAAAACTCATGTTAATCTTAAACGGAAACAAGTTAATTTTCTGCAGGATGCAGAACGAAGTTTTTTTCAACAAAAGGCGAAATGTACCCACTTACTGGAGGTAGATAGGAGTACTAGCTATTTTCATTCTATTATCCACAAGAAAGTTAAACAGAATGCTATCACCGATATTATTACTGATGATTGGACTGAAACTTCTTCTATGGAGGAAGTTACTGATCGGCTCCTCCAGTATTATTTGACTCTTTTGGGCTCTACTTCTCCTAGAAGACCAGCGAATAGACAGATGATCCTACATGGACCTATTTTAACTCCTTCTGATCACGTTAATTTAGTTGCCCCTACTACTCCTACTGAAATTAACATGCACTCTTTCATATTGGTGATGATAAAGCACCGGGCCAGATGGATACACGGCTGCCTTCTTTAAAAAACAAAGGAATCGGGTTGGTGTGGATGTTGTGATGACAGTACAAGAATTTTTCTCGAGTGGCAAATAGCTCAAACAGCTTAATCGTACAGCCCTTACACTTATTCCCAAAAAGAGCTCCTCACCACGAGTTTCTGACTTTAGGCCGATTGATTGCCCTTAATGTTGTGTATAAGATCATCACCAAAAATCTTGGCGGCAAGATTAACCATGGTAGCGGGACATTAGTTGACCAAGCTCAAGCAGGCTTTATCCCGGGTAGGAATATGTTGGATAATATCTTCCTTGCACAGTAACTTGTGAGGGACTATATTCGGAAACACATTTCTCCTAGGTGCATACTGAAGGTTGATATTACTAAGGCTTATGACACAGTTTCTTAGGATTTCTTAGCTGAAATGTTACATGGATTAAATTTTCCTACATAATTCATTGGGTGGATTATGGAATGTGTCTCCACTTCCTCCTTCTCACTCTTGGTTAATGGCACTTTACATGGTATGTTCAAAGGAAAGCGTGGGCTACATCAAGGTGATCCGATGTCTCCCATCATCTTTCTTTTGTGTTTAGAATATCTTTCACGAGTGCCCAAAAAGAACACAAATGGTACCTCTTTCAATTACCATCCGAAATGTCAACAACTTGCTATTACTCACTTTGCTTTTGCTGATGATCTTATGTTACTCTCTAGAGGTGACATTACCTCTATTCAGATCTTACTATACAGTTTAACCGAATTATAGGAGGTAGCTGGACTGCATGTTAGTCCACACAAGTCTAACATCTACCTTGCAGGTGTATGGGGTTGGAAGCGTGATGCAATCTTACAAACAGTGACATTTCCACTTGGTGAGTTTCCGGTAAGATATTTGGGGGTCCCATTGGCTCCAATGAAAGTTTCTGTTGCCCAATACTCGGTTTTGCTTGAATTAGTGGAGAGTTATATACATGCATGGAATGGTAAGAGTTTATCTTCTGCTGGGAGATGTGAAATGCTTCAATCTGTAATTCAAGGAGTCCTCTCCTTTTGGCTTCAAGTCTTTCCTCTACCAGTTGTTATTATTGATAAGATTACCTCACTTTGTCGACTTTTCTTGTGGGGATGTAAACATTACAAAGTGGCATGGGATGCTATGTGTTTACCTAGAGAAGAGGGAGGATTGGGACTCAAACAATGTAAAATTTGGCACTCGGCTTTGTTGGCTAAAACACTTTGGAATATACATGCTAAAGTAGATTCTTTGTGGGTTCGCTGGATTTAGGCCATTTATTTGGGAGGCGCCTCCATATGGGAATGGCAAGTCCACCCTCGAGATTCAGCCTTAATGAAGAAATTAGCTGCCATTCGCGACACCTTGGTGACCAAATTAGGTGATATACCCACGGTTATAGAAGTGTTGGGAAAAAATTGTGTTAATGGCTTGTTGTCATCTCAAAAAGTTTATGATTTGTTACGTACCAAACAGTCACATAAGCTTTGAATGTCTTTGATCTGGAAGCGATATATTCCACCCAAGTACTCTTTTATTGCTTGGTTGGCATTGAGAAATAGACTACCTACTAAAGATAATCTCATGTTTTTAGAGATGGATAGAACATGCCTACTTTGTGGTTTTGTACCCGAATCGGCGGCACATCTCTATTTCAGCTATGATTTCACTAAAGATGTATGGGCAAGTATCTAACATTGGCTGGGAATTACAAGGGACATGTCCTCTCTTACCAGTGGCATTAAGTGGCTACGGATGGACTATCATGGAGCCCTTATTCGGTATAAAGCTGCACGTTTAGGCTTCCTAGTTACAATTTACATCCTTTGGAAGATCCGGAATGCCATACAAATGGATGCTGCTACCTTTACTCGGAATTATGTTGTTGCCAAAATTAAAATCGTGGTGTACAAGCTACTCTACAAATTGTACCCATCGGATTTAATTACCTTTTGATTTGCAATTGCTTGCTGTAATTGATGTTTTCTTTTCTTGCTGCATGTTCTGAATTATTAACAGGTGGTGAATGTGTCCCATGACATATGTGGATGCTGGCTGGTTGCATGGAAGCATATGTTGCGTGTTGCCAAGTCCCGAGCCACCCAGCTGTTGTATGAGACATGTCATCTATGGCTTTCAACGTGTGTGGCTGGATGGCCCATGCACATAGTGCACGATGCGCACGCACTTGCGCCCATTTGAATTTGAATTTATCAAGTGATATACGTGCCCATGCCACTCTTGGATGATTGGTTGTGTGGCCCATGTAATGCTTGTGTGCTGTCCACCACCGAAACTTACTATCAGGCCTATGTCCTGTGCGGTTTCCAGCTATCCCATACACAGTTTGTGTGTTGCACATGCCCTTGTCCGGAGCTTAACAGATGGTGTTATGTGACATGTGCGGGTTATAGCTGTCTTTGCATGGCCCATGCGCGCTTTGTGTACTGCTTGGAGCTTTTTGTCCCTTCTATCTGCTGGCTTCTTAACAGATGGTATATGAGGTGTTGGATGCTTCTCGAAATTCCTACTGCCTCTTGTGATCAGTTGCATGGCTCGTGAATAACGTCTGCTGCCACGTCCAAAGGTGTATGAGGCGTGTCATGTGCAGGTTCTAGCTGACCAGCGTGCGTGGTTGTATGGCCATGCACACATTGTGCGTTGCACATGCACTTGCCTCATTGCGGCTAGCTTTTGCAGCCAATAATCTTCCGACATATTTGGCCCTCCTTGAAACATTTTTTGGGTAGACTCTTATCAATATTTTGTTTCATGAATGTACTAGATTTAAACTTGCTACACTCGTACCATTATGGGTGTAAGGAGATTTTGGGCTATTTTTGCTGAATTGGGCTAGGACCTTTTTTTGGATGTCATGGGCTAAGTTTGAAATGTCCTAACATCATATGGATGTACGGAAAATTTTGGACTTATTTTACTATGTTTTGTTGATTGGGGTATGCCCCAATTATTGATGTATATAACCTTTTTTGATAAATACATTTACCATTTATCAAAAAAAGATGAAAGACCTATGATTGCCCAAAGCCACGGTAAGCCATTAGCAAGCACAAGGAAACCTGGACAAGTCGCCGTCCAACATATAACACCAAAGCTAAGTCCGGTGAAAGCTGACGTTTTATCCTCCCTGTTTCTGCTTGCCACCTGTGGCACGCCTCTTGTCGAAGCACAAACACGCCCAAAAAGCTTGTAACTTTGTCCACTTACAGAAAGAACAAGAAGTCAACCCGTACTATTTTTTAATAAAGTATAAAGATTTTCTCAAAAAAATATTAAATTCTATGATACTTTTTGATGAATTAAAACTATAATTTATTAATTAGTGCTAAGAGAAGAACAAATAAGCGCGCCTGTTCTATTTTTGTATTTAGTTATTTATTATTCTTGCCCAGTTCCCTCCATCAAACGGATGCTTTTTACAAATCGGGGCTCCTTGAAGCGTAATAGGAATTTGGACTGGGAGGTCTTTTGCTGGAGTCTGATGCCTATGTTGCGGCAAAGCCGTTTTCCGGTACGGCGCTGGTCTTCCGAACCCAATCGTCTCTTCTTGTTTTACTTTCCAATAAAACGGTTTTCTTTTTTTTTTCAGGGAAATTCAGATTCTGATCAAAGCATTTCCGGTAAGGATTTTATTTATTTCTGCTGATGATTGTATAAATTCTGTTTTCAACCTTGGGCTTTGTCTAAATTTTTTGTTTTGGTTTGGATTCTTACTTACTTGGACAGAGGAAGAAGAGTTCGACGGCTATGTGGGAGCTAATTGCGATTGTTTAGCTGGGAATACAGAGAAAGTGGTACCACGCTTCCTAATACTGCAAGCGTTCTGGGTTCAATTTTTATCCGTCGTTGAATTTTGGATTTAGTTTTAGCTCATAGTCTCACTGCAATTCGTGGCAGGAAGGGCTTCAGCTCCAAACACGCCTGGAGATACTTAGAAGCATGCGGTTAAACTTTGGACCTTTAGTAGAAGGAGTTTTTCTTTTATCTTAATTCCTAAGTGTTCCTTTTTTTTCATAGGTAGACATGAATTTAATTCTGGAGATGGAACCCACAATTTCGTACAGAAGGCGAGCAATTCTGAATTTGTTATGTGTAACTTGATATTGAGATGTAGTTATTCAAATTCTACTCTTTTGAAATTTGAAACTATAGTTGTGATGTTGTTGGTTCTAATCAGAAGCAGTCGAGCTCGCTTGTAGAAGATGAGGTGGAAATGCCTGATTTCCCTGACGAGGGTGTTTCTGTCATCTCTAAAAAGGAATGTGCTTGGAATTATGTAGAGGAAGTCATTTCTGATGATGAGGTATGCTATGAAAATATGATCATCAATGTTTTTCAACGTGCTTATGGTACAGTTAGGATTGTGTCAAATAATATACCGTGCATGTTGATGTAATGAATTGATTATCATTCAATTAGGATAGCAATGCTCTTCCAAGTCATTGTATTGCTTCTGGAGCTAAGAAGTTATATAAATATGAGAAAGCTAATGGTTTTGAGAGTGAGAAGCACAATGGGTTGCATGCATCAAGTAATGATATTGAGGCAGTAATTCCCTTGAAAGAGAATGCTTTGTCCCCCTGTTCTGTCTATTCCAAAGCAAATACTTCATGTCAAGGTATTCTCTTATTCAATAGTTATTATTCAATTAAATATTTTCCTTTTCCACTCTTATACATTCTACCCTTGTGGCACATAGTTCAAGCCCATGAATGAACCAACGAGTCCATCTTCAATATTGCCTGCTCAGTGTGTTGGATTATATTATGATCCGATTTATGTTCTGCATTAGAGGGAAACTAGATTTGTTTGTTCTTTGAATCTTTCAGGAAGTTATGCTACTTGTATTCTCTTACCCAATGCGCAAAAAATATTATCGTAGGTGAAATTCATGGAAGGATATTTTATATCTCTAAATGCATTTTGGCCTGCAGATATCAGGGCCAAAGCCATGCAAAATTCTTCTTTGAATTTTCAGTCACTAAAAAATGACCTTTCTCCACCTGTTCCTAAGAATGAAATATCACCTGAGCCTCATGATGTGCTTGCAAAGCCAGAAACAATTGAATCTGGAATCTTAAGGAATTCAAATCCCATACTTTGTAAAGATTTTCAACGAAGAAAGTGCAAACAGTTAGAGACAATGCCTGGAGAAGTAGCAGCTGTTGGGGATGGAATGGTTGAAAAGTCAATGGCTGCACTTTTAGATGGCCTTCAGGACAAAAGAATTCCTATAATAGGATATGCAAATAAGGTTTAATTTGTTTTTTTCTATTAGCAATATTTTTGTTTCCTTTACTCCCTTTTCTTTCCACTTCGATGAAATGTTTGCCCCAGGATACTAGAAGAAGAGGGAAGAGGTTGCATCCTAAGCAGAAAAAAGATTTATATCCTTTGGGAGATAGAACAATTGACAATGAAGGCCCAGCTAGCTGGTCATCAGGTGACAATGAGGTACTCGCCAATCATAATTTCTTTCACGATTTTCGTATAGAATAAATGCAAACACTTTTGTGCTATGTAGTTAACTTCTCAAAACCCAAAGTGTGTCAACCTGGAGGTGAAGAAGCAAACTATGTCTGAACTGTTTCAGGAAGCCTTGGCCACTAAATCCTTGGGTAGTGTGGATTCTCTTGTGAGATCACACAAACCATCAGGGTAAATGAGAACTAGATATTTCCTACCATCTAGGCTGCTGTTCTTAATTGCTTAAGTTGACTTTGAACAAATTATGCTGATACGCATAAGCATGATATTTGCGAATTCTAGTATGGGACTGTTCAACCATTTGCAGCAGGTCATCCTGAGTGAAAAGGAAAGAGATACAGCCTTTGTTCAAAAGCTACAAATGGGAGTTAGCCCAAATGGTAATAAAGCTTTGTTATTTATGCATTTCTACCAATTGATTGCTTTAAATAAGTGTATGACTAGAGAAATATGCTCACTTTATCTGCTTCTGGCCATTACTGATCTTGAGCATTTGTTTTGATACAGAAGAATTGGGCTCCATTATAGTGGAGATCCTGTCAAAATATTTGGATGCAAAGCTGACAGTTTGTTGTTGCTCTTTTGGCAAGAACACAGAGGTAATTCTTCAGAACGTTGAAAAGGTTTGACAGGCACTGCACATATAGGCATCAAAACAGATAAACAATGAGACAGACTCTTTTGACTGTATTTTACTGTGTAATTCTATAGTAGGTATTAATATAATATTGTTACTCAAAAGTATTTCTTGTAATTCTATTCAGGAAAAACATCAAAAATAAATAAATAATTACCAAGGGGGGTTTTCAAAGAACAGCGAGACAACAGGGGGTCTTAGTGCAAGTAACCGTTATTTAAGCAGAAATGTGTTACTGATTCAGAATCTTTGGAGCAATTGCATGCATTTGTGTCACAGTTTTACATGTTCCACTTGTTGGACTTGTGATCAGCGACAACAAATTTTCTGATGACGGTGTGTTGTGAGCAATTATTGAAGAAGTTGACTTATTGGGTATTGTTTCTCCAAGTACTCAAAGGAAATCCTGCTAAGAGGATATTTAATCTAATCCCTACAGTCTGACTAAACTTCCTCACCACCAGCAATTCTTTGGTTAATGGTACAGTGTATGTTCTTTGCAGGAATCTCAGTGGCCAGAGGGCGGGCAGTCATTAGTTGATAGAGTCAGAAAGAGGACAATTATATTCAGTCCAAAAGTTTGCAGCAATGTTGAACTTGAAGTTGGCAACTTGATCTGTATTTACCCCCCATGGTATGTATTGATCCTCAGAAGGACTATCTTCTAAAGTATGTACGGAACAAATTGCTCATATAGAACTTTGCTTATATGTGGCGTTAACTTTTCCAGCATGAGATGGACACAGGTTTTAATAAAAGCTGTGATAGCAGTATAAAGTTAGTCGAGTGTTCCATGTTTTGCTATCAATTGGTATCATTTTGTGCTTACGTTACATCTGTGCTATATGGTTCAGATGATTTATTCCTTTTAAACCAGTTAGCTTTGACGTTGACATTATGACCACAGGAAAGAGGTTCATGTCGTGGGAACTAACGAGACTATCATGTTATGTGCACACTTTTCTGAAATAGTGGTGTGATCCCAGTGTAATCTTGTCCAGCATGGCAGTTTGCGGTATCCACTTGCGGCGAGAATTTGTTGAGCTTGTACATAGTCCCTCTCCGTTATGTTCTGTTTGATGAGAGGCTTGGACTTAAACTGCACAGGATTGCTAATCAACTTTTTCCCAATCCTTAGTTTTGTTTGTTGCGTCAAGCAGTGCAAAATGTAGCAACTGAAAATGAAAGAGATCATTTTTTCTAAGGACTGTAAACAGGATTTGGATATTGAACACTGATCCGAGCCTTAAAAGGATATACTGTTGCATAAAATGGTGACAACTTTCAAGTTGCTCTCAAGATAAAATCTTAAGCTGCGTATAATTACTATTTTTATTAGCGGAGACAGATAACAAAATACAAAAATCTTACACCTCGTAGAGTTTGGTTGCTGTCTCAACTTTTTTTTGTTCTGACTCTAGATTACAGAAATATAAATTTTTTGTTTCTTTCAAAACTGGGGGACAAGATTTTTTGTCCTTGTGATAGAAACAAAGCACAAAAGTAATTTTCAGAAATACCCTTCCCCTTATATATAATATAATAATTAATATATATTAATTATATATAATAACTAATATATTCTTCCTGGGTCGATGCCCGAGCGATTAATAGGGACGGATTCTCGGGCCAATTTGAAGCAAGCTTGTTACTGGGCCAAAAAGAGAATTAAAAATAATTATAGATATAATCTTTTATTATATAAATCTATTAATTATGAAGATAAGAAATACTCGTATATTTATGGAACTAACATTACAAGTAAATACTAAGCAAGAGATATATTAATTATTATATTATATATAATTATTAATATATAATAATAATGAATATATTATATAATTATTATATATTAATTATTTTGCCAGTAATTTATCATAATTCACAATTTTAGCCTTAACATGAGTAACGAGATGTTACACTCATCTCATTAAATTTTTATGTTACTCATTTTTTAAATTTCTTATTTATAGATATAATTAAATTACTGATACAAATCATTCGTTTAAAAATAATCAATAAATTACATATTTCCAATCATATTATACTGCTGGGGTACTTTAGTCATTGACACTGTTTTTATATTCTGTCAACTGCAACCAAACACATTTCTGTCCTCAAGACAAACACAGTTTTATCTGTTTTATCCATCACAACCAAACACTTTATTACCTTCAATTTTTGTTCTGTTTTGTCTCCAAATTTTTATTTCGTTTCGTCTCAACATAGATCACAATAACCATACCTAGCGTTAGGTTTAATGTTAATATTATTTTGTATATTGTAATTTAATTAAAAAAGAAATATAGGAGGGGTGCCAAATATTTAAAAACAGCAAAACCCATGACCCGGTCTGCGATGCATGTCCGCGAAAGTTGCGTATTTGACTAGGACAAATTAAAAAAGAAATATAGGACGGGTCACAATATCAGTTTTCTTACGCATATTTGAGTCACTAGGATCACTTGTTTATCTCTACATTTACAGGAAAAGTTCAAGGATATGGTGAAATGAAAAGCTAAGGTGGAGCAACAGATGCTACAGATTTCAAATTCTGTTATCACATTGG
>JANKOE010000009.1:32398609-32409591 GCA_026284465.1 Erythroxylum citrifolium | reverse complement strand
ATAATAATAATAATAATAATAATAATAATAATAATAATAATAATAATAATAATAATAATAATAATAAAGATGATGATGATGAGTTTAATGATATAATTAAGAATAAAAATTGCTTATGTAGGGGAGGGGAATAAATAGTAACTATTAGATTGGAATGAAAACTTAATACTCACTCCTTTGGAGGGTTTAGTAGATTTTCAAATTTAATGGAATGAATCCATTCCCTTAGAATTGAAAACCCCAAAGTAAACACTACTTTTTACAATTATTCCATTCCTTCATTCTCAAACCCTCAAATCAAACGCCCCCTTAAATAATTTGTTAAACAATTGTAAAGTAAATATAAGCACATTGTTTAATATACTTTAAATATTATTTGTATACATAAATAATTTTTATTATAAAATAAAGTATAGTTAAAATTAATAAAAATTCTTTTTATTTCTATGATACCAAACAGTCTTGTGTATGAAGCTCTTTTTAAAAAGTTGTTTTTTTAATTGACAGCTAAACAGCGAACTGAATTCTTAGAAAAGTTATTCTAAAAAAAGCTCACTTCGCAAATATAAGCCTATCTAAACATACACAGCAGCGACATCTCTATCGTCCGTACGATGCGTGTCCTTCAAAACACCTTGTAATCGTAAAAATTTGCAATTTGATCCTCGATTCGTTCATGGAGACCCTCTCTTCGTACTCTTCTCCTTCATGGCCCAATCCAAACCCTAATTCCAATCTCCCCGAAGATCGTGATTCAATTATGCCTCAAGATCAATTCATCAACCCCCTCACTGATACTCCTTCCAATCCTAATCCAAACCCTAACTACCACACCCCTATCTCGTCCCCGCCGGAGTCTTCGTCGTCTCCTTCGCCGCCAATATCTCTCCTCCACCTCTCCTTCAACCAGGACTTTGGTTGCTTCGCCGCCGGAACTGATCACGGGTTTCGGATCTATAACTGCGACCCTTTCCGTGAGATATTTCGCCGGGACTTTGACCGCGGCGGCGGTGGAATCGGCGTGGTGGAGATGCTTTTCCGATGTAACATTCTCGCTCTCGTTGGCGGTGGGACCGACCCTCAGTACCCGATGAACAAGGTCATGATTTGGGACGACCATCAGAGCCGATGCATCGGCGAGCTATCATTCCGTTCAGAGGTGAGATCGGTGAAGCTAAGAAGGGATAGGATAATTGTGGTATTGGAGCAGAAGATATTCGTGTACAATTTCGCGGATCTAAAGCTATTGCATCAGATTGAGACGATCTTGAACCCCAAGGGCCTTTGTGCGATATCTCATGGAGCGACATCCTTAGTTTTGGTGTGTCCCGGGTTGCAAAAGGGACAGGTTCGGGTCGAGCATTACGCGTCGAAGCGGACCAAGTTCGTTATGGCGCATGATTCAAGGATTGCTTGTTTCGCGCTAACGCAGGATGGTCAGTTACTGGCAACTGCCAGTTCAAAGGGGACTCTTATTCGGATTTTTAATACAGCCGATGGTGCATTGCTTCAGGAGGTAGATGATCAATTTTTGTTTTCTGGTTTATGTTCATTTGGGAATTTCTTTTTGATTAATTAACATAATTTCTTATTACTTGATAATGTTATTATTAGTAGTTTTGCTTCATGATTGATAGTGCATGGAATTTCATATCTGTTGAATGGTAATTTGATGTGTGCATCCAGGTAAGGAGGGGTGCGGACAGAGCAGAAATTTATAGTTTGGCATTCTCCCCAGCCGCACAATGGCTAGCTGTTTCGAGTGATAAGGGCACTGTACATGTTTTTAGTCTTAAGATCAACCAAGGTTCTCCAGGATCTGAACAGTCACAGAACAGTGTCAATGTCAATCTCGGTGGTGTATCACCCACTTCATCCCTCTCTTTCTTCAAAGGTATGCTTGCCACCATCACACTTGAATTTCTTCTTAACCCTATCTTGATTCTGTTCCACCGTGTAAACTAGTTCAGTATGTCGCATTGTTACTTATTTTACATATTGAAGAGTTGCTGTTTGCTTCTGTAAAGAATTCTTTTTTTTTAAATTATTTTTTGTCAGTGTGTTTAAAAAGGATCATGTAAAGTGGTTAGGGGTTGTGGTGGATATGAATTCATGGCTTCACGACTGCGCAAGAAAATTGGAGCCATTCCTGTGACACGTAATTCCAGTTAGTGTTGGTAGTAAATGTCATCATTCCATCCGCCATGGATAGAGCCAAATAAATGTCCCATTCATCCATTGAAAGCAGTGGGTTGTTCTTAAGTTTTGAGCCTCAAAAACTTGTGGTTTGTGTTCTAATTTATTTTTAATTGACGGGTGGGAGTGAGAAACTAAGATAGCTTGAAGATGACGATGGACTATCCAGATTGGATTCTGTTCCAATCTGTTACTTGTCTCTAGTCTAGGAGAAGGATTACTTGGTACAGCCTCATGATCATGGATCAAAAGAAAGGCTAGAATTTCCTTTTGTTATTTTTGGGCCAAAGAAAGTCTTTCCTAAAAGGAACTTAGTTTGTCCCTGAACTTACATTTTTCAACAAATTTGATATAAGGAGTGCTCATAATATGTTACCTTTTGTGTGTGAAAAACAATTGATGGGATAATTTTGATTACCTCTTGACTCTCCCTTGCCCTCACTTGCAGGTGTTTTACCCAAATATTTTAGCTCAGAATGGTCAGTAGCTCAGTTTCGCTTAATTGAGGGTTCTCAGTATATTGTTGCTTTTGGGCATCAAAAGAACACGGTGGTGATTCTTGGCATGGATGGAAGGTAAGAAAACAATTTGAGGATAGCTGACACATGGGTATTTTCAAAATTTTTGTTTCTTTTAACATTTAATTGTAGATCCTCCAGATTTCTAGTTAGGTACTTGTGGAGAATTTTTGTAGTGAATAAGTTTTTGCATGGTGTTTAATATATCCACTTGGCTACAATTCAATTTTAGAGTAGAAATAAGTTGAACTTATACCTAAAGATCTGGTCACTGGGTGGGTTAATAAGAAAATTGCCGTCCATGTGTCCTTTAGAAACAATGGAGCTTTTCAAACTTCTTTCGGGAATGGCTAAATGAGGAGCAGGCACTGCATGTTTATTATCTTTCCATTTCTGTCTACTTTTGCTTTTAGCTAATATGGAAACTTTCGCTGTCAGTCTTAGTTTGAGTCTAATTGTCCTCTTGCACAAATGAACAAGTAATTACCCCTTATTTCTTCTCTATCCTTTTGGACAAGACAATTTCACTTACAATTATAAGCACAGCTCGTACAGAAGGGAAATCCATGACCAACGCTCACTTCTCTGGAGTAAAAATGCATTTTTTCTTCACATTGAGTAAATAACAAGGATATGTGTGATTGGTGGTGATTGCAGCTTCTATCGATGTCTGTTTGACCCGGTGAATGGAGGAGAGATGACACAGCTGGAGTACCACAATTTTCTAAAGCCAGAACCAGCCTTCTAAAATGGTCATGGTAGTTTTGATTTCTTGGATATCAATGTGCATACATTTTGTGTCCTCTTCCCATTTCTTGTTCTCATCCCAACTCTATATAGAAATGGCCACTTAGAGTTGTATATAATGTAAAATTGTAAAGTTCGAAAAAAAAGATTAAAGAAAAAGAAATCAGTATCTAATCATGTAATCTACTTGTAAGTCACTTTCACGAACCTTATGTAATGTATTGTTGCTCTTTGCTCTTAAGTGGAAAACTAGATTGTGTTGGGTGTATAAATGCAAATTATTTTAGGCTCTCGCAAATGAGCTGCTTCAGTTGTCTCAAGTGTCTGTAGAAGAGGCTGTAGAAAGGCCCTCCATTCTTCCTGTTTCAATCCGTTATTATAAATGTAGCGGTACTAAGGGCCCGTTGTTCCGTTTACTTTTTTATGTTTATGTTTTTTTCTTTTAGATAAGAAACATATTTATAAAATACGTTTGATTACTTGTGATTTTTTGTTTTTAAATATAAAAACAGAACAACAGTTCTACAAAAACACAAATTCTATGTTGTTCTGTTTTATCACAACTGGTCTTGAAAAACCAAAACAATGTTTTCTTCCTTCGTTTTTCTACCGTGCTGCTCGTTACCTTCCTCACTTCGTTCCTCCTGCTTTGATCACTTTCTTTTTATTTTTCTATTGGTTGTCCTGCACTCCGTCGTTTCATTCCTCCTGCTTTGTTCCAAGGGCTTGTGATTTTCTGTCTCATCATCGCTCTAACCAGGTACTACATATCTATATTTGTTTCTTTTGTTCGATTGTGGGCAAATGGTGATCTTGGTTCTTTTTGTATGCTATTTATAATTTTGAGATTTGTTTTTTTTTAATTTCTGGCTCTAATTTTGCGTATAATTTTGGATTGGTTGCCAGGCGAAATCAATAAAAGAAAATAGAGCAGAAAACATAAAGACAGCCTCTAGAAAGTTGATACAAGGATTAGATCAGTCGGAGAAATTCATATTTCATTAACCCATACGTTTTTTTTAATTACTTTGCAAAACGTAGCCCCATCTGGTGAAGGTAGCATATATTGTATAGTTGATGAACCTCAATGTTAATAGTAAGTTTATTTTAAGAAATTGAAACTTTACATCTGAAAAAGTAATCTTATTTTCATTCTGAACACCACCAAATCAAGAAAATTTTGCATCATCAGTTTTTAGAAAGAGGCGAGCGGTATTACGCAGCAAAGGAGCATTTCTAAACAGTATTTAGAAAGATGAAAGACATTTTTATACACACTGATTTTCAGATGCATACTGTTTCTTGAAAAGGCATATCTTTGTATTATATAGGTAAGCAACACGGAGGTAATATATACTCATCAAGCAAAATATTTTGAGTGTGTACAGGTGCAATCTATATCTTATCCTTGAAAAGGAAGTACAAGCCTAATCCCATGCTCTTTCATTCACCTGCGTCCTTTGATGATCGTTGCTAAAGATAATGTCTTTTTGTTATGGAAATTTCATTCTTTAAAGATACTATACTCGTGGCTAATTGTACACGTATGTGCATCAAAAGTATGTGTGTGGCCTGGACAATCTCGGACCAAATTCTGGTAACCTGATGCTTCACATGTAACCAATGTATGACAAACGGGTAAAGAAAGACATTCCTGAAATGTAACAAGACAAAATGTGTCCTGATATTTAAAGGTCTTCAACTAAAAAATAAGTATTAGAAGGTAGAGGAGAGAGCTTTCTTTCTGCAACTTTCTAATGACCTAGTCGGAAATGAAATGTAGCCGTGAGAATTATTATAGTTTACAATCTTATGGTATTCACTCGCTAACCTTCACAATTAATTAATGCTGCGGATAATGTGAAATGTAACCTTGCCAATTATCTCTTATACCATATGAATTCCGTTGCTTTTTAGATCTCTTATTTTATAGTGTTTCTCATTGGTATCCGTGCAATAATTCTTCAAGAACACTATTATATCACTTATCTAGTTTAAGGACGCTATATTGCACTAGACATAGTACATGCCTAGATTCGAAAAATTATTAGTAAATTGTTTGACAATTTTTACTGAAATAAAAACTATTCATTTATAATGAAATTTCTTATTTTGTATAATTTTTTCTTTTCACTTTTTTATGTAATCAGTAATATGTAATTACATTTAGTGGCAGAAGTTTTGAACAATATGAACAATTCTAATGATTATGTGGAAATAAATGAAAAGGATTGGAGTATGAAATGATACTATAAAAATGTATTTAATCTTGTTAATGGTTGAAGAAGTGAAGAAGAAAAATTCAACAACTACTACCTATTTCAAATTTGGTTGGAAAAATATTAAGACAGTTTTTCAAACATGATTCAATAAAGAGTATATTGATCTTCAATTGAAAACAAATATAATGCATTAAGAGTTAGATCGAAGAATTTTAAAATTTTGCTTAAAGAAAAAGGAATCAGTTGCAACTGAAGTTAATGCTGTAAATGAATCTTAAGAAAGATATATGTCTTTATTTATTAATATATCATATTATATAATTTTTGTTCTTGTGTTTCTTTTTCATCATTGTAGGTACATAAAATCGCTCGTAAATTCAAAACGCAAAATGATACAAGGAGTTTTCAAACTTGTTTCATATTTTTTAAGATTCTATTGCAATTGGTTTGCTTGCATACCCATTAACTAAATCTTTACCGAATAGTGCAGAAGAGGAACATAGAATTGATGTTGACAAAGTTTGCTCATATACCAAAAAAAGGGAGATCAAGATGTATATTCTCCTTCAAATAAAAAGAAATCTCTTAATAATAAGAAAAAACATTTTAGAAAAATTCTTGATTACAATTGGTGAACAATTGAAAAGAAAGAATGATCTATTCGAGAAAAAAATTAGTCATAACATCATCCTTTGCAGATAATAAATTAAAAGCTTCATCAATTAGTCAAGAGATTATGGAGGGTGGGCAATATGAAGAAGTGGCGAAAGCTTTGCATGATTCTCTACTTTATAGAGTGATTTCTATGAAGATGTCAAACACAAGGAAGTTGGATTGAATTATGTCTCTTTAGTTATATTTTAATGTTATTGATATTTAAGTCTTATTGGTTTAAACTAATGTTATGAATACCGTATCGACATTAATACCGAATTGGGTTCTGATACGATAATATACCGGTACCGGTTGATACCGGGTACCGTTTCGAGTAATTTTTTAAATTTATGAAATAGTCCATGAATTTTTTAAAATTATAAAATAGTCTATTAGCATATTATACTATATACTTTATAATTTATATCAACCATGTCTCCAAAAATAATAATAATAAGAATTTAAAATAACAACAATTTATTTATTTTTATTAACATTAATTTTAACGTAGTTCACATATAAATAATAACTACAATTAATATACAAAAAGATCAATTAATCATCATTCAATTATAAAATTAAGAGCAATACAAGTTATTTAAAATATTACAATTCCATCATATAATAAATAATTATTACATCAAAATATCAAATAAAAAGAACAATAAAAATCCTATTATAATTTACAACAAGAGTTCGTGATGAGGAAATGACCAACTAGAAGTGAAACCTGAAACAAAAGCATATATTATTTAATTACTATCAATTAAATATATATTATTTAATATATTTATTATTAATAAGATTTTAAACAATTTAATTTAATATTAATTAATTAAAATTAATTATTACTAAAATATAAATAACTTAATTAATTTAATTTATAAAATTAATTTAATAATTATTAATAAATATAATTAAATTTAAAAATATTTTTAAAATATATAAATTTTGAGTAAAATTTGATTTTATAATTAAAAATATATAAAATAAATATTAGTTCATAAATAATCATTTTTAAATTATTTATTTTTAAAATAAAGTATTTTTATTAATACTATATTAATAAATATTACATAAAAGATTAAAATAAATTTAAATGAAATAATTTATTTTTAAGTTTTATTGAAGGTATAATTATAATTAACAATAAAAATATTTATTTTATTTTAAAAATAAAAATAAAAAATCACAATAAAAGTTGAACTAAATAACTAATTAAAAAAATTTAAAAATAGAAAAGGGGGGAGCAATTTTTAAATTTTTTTTGAAAATTTTGCTAATAAACCTCCATATTTTTCAAAATTTTAGTACCGACCGGTATTATATAAATGCTTAGGTACCGGTAGATATTATAAATATCGTAAGTGTCGGCCGATGCTAGACAAAACATGCCAGTACCGATCGGTATTTACACTCGCTACACAAGCACCTCTATTTTGTGATGTTCTCTGCTCAATACAATACGTACAGCCTGACATCAATCGGTACGGAACGAAATTCAAAATCTTGCTAAGGACCGTTTATTTTCTTTTTAAAAAATTTTCAGTTTTTATTTTAATATTTAGTAAAGAAAAATATTTTTGCTTAAATTTAAATTTTTGTTTTTTATCTTTCAGTTTTCAAATTTATAAAAATTACAAAAAGCAGTTTCTGTTTCTGTATTTTCCATAACCTAACTACTATCAATTAAATATATATTATTTAATTATTTAATATATTAATTATTGATAATAATTATGAATAATTTGATTTTTGTGATTAAATTAAATTATGATTAGTTAATTTAATAATTATGAATACATTTAGTTAAATTTAAAATATCTTCAAAATATATGCATTCCGAATAAAATTCTGATTTTATATTTAAAATAAATACCATTTTATAAATAAAATTGAATTTAAAAATTATTTATTAAAAATATTTATATTTTATCTAATATGTCAGTACTAGAACTATCAGTTATGACCTATCTTCTAATGCCACTTTAATTCATTCTTTCAGTACTTTTTCATTGATAACTACGCAGTAATTTTGAAGTATTACATTACACTACTAGATCCAGTGGAATTGAATCGGTGAAATTTTTCTGAAAGGATCATCCTCATCCCACAAACAAAGAGAAAAGTTCAAAGTTGGTCTCGTAATTTTCTGACAATAATTCAATAACCAGACATGCATGGAGATCGGGACAAAAATGAACCGCTCCTACGAGCTCATCAGGTTTACGCTTTACACTAGCTAGGGTACGTAAGATGAATAGAAATATCCATTGATAAATTGTGATTTCGTGTCTAGAGGAAAAAGACAGGAGAATAAGCCATCAATGTTGAGCCAACTTGAAGGGTACTTCAACTCAATCAGTGGAGTCCATCCATCAGCTTACATAAAATCATCGAGAGCATCGTTAAGATAGAGAGTTTCTTTTCAAGAACTGATCAGAAGGTATCTAAATCTTTGAGAAAGGTAAAGTTGGTCGGTCTTAGGAGAGACATGATAAATCTCTACAAGACAAGAGTAGATTGTTCACTGGAGTTTAGTTTTATGCTCTATCTTCAATTCTTCTATTTGTATTCTCTCCAACCTGAATGCAAAGTTTTTAAGCTTTCCTTAAATTGGACGGTAACGTGGATTCTAACTGAGTAAGATATGATGTCGGGCGGACTGAACTGTAATGCTGCATCACATGGTATGTCTAGCGAAAGTTGCTTCTGAAAATGATAGATCACTTGAATCCTTATCCTTACGTACAACCTCTGCACAACTTCCAAGTAGTAAGAAGCTAGCGCTTGGATGGTTTCTTCCTTTATATTCTCTGGTGCAATCTTGTTTCCTAAAGTTGCCATCGCCGAACCTCTCATACCTACAAAAATATGAACTGGGAAACAGCCACATGAAGGAACACTTTGTTGAGTGCTCGCAACCTTTTTCCTTATTCACAATCAAACATGCATGTAAGTTCATAATGGTTTCAAGTACAAGATTCAAGGTAAATTACAGTTTATGAGTTCATTTCATGTTCCCGAAACTGAGAAGGATCATATAATATAAACATCATCGTACAATAAATGGAAGAAAAGTTCTTCAAATGTAAACCAATTCATTATCTGCGGTCATATTGGTGAACTCAAGTAGCAAAACTCTAATTAAAGTTCCAAAAGGAAGCAATATTTCCAGTGAACAGTAAAAAATCTGCAGGGAATCTTCGACTCTGGAAGATAAGCCTACCAGAAATTGTGCTATGGCAGGAACAGTAAGCATACTGGAGGTAGTGGCGGCTAGTAACATCTATTGTGATCAATTCTGGTAGAGAAGACAATGTCATGTGCTAGCAATTGAGGTTCCAAGAAAATTGCATGACAACAAGGTGTTCACCATTTCTTGGAGTACTGGCTTTAAAGAAATATCACACCAACGTACATGCTGTGCATAGATGCTGGACTGTTGAGCCCAAAGCTTGGATAAACATCCACTCCTCCTTGACGACAACACAATGCATCTCAATGCACAAATTTCCTATTTTTGCGAGAGTCAGGAAAAGAGTGATCAATATACGCAACTTTTTTTTTACATTGTTTACAAAAAGACTATTTTAATTAATTGAACCTGTGACTTTTTTGTAGAAAGAAGTAACTTTTATGTACAAACTGACTTTTGGCTTTGGAACTTATACTGATTGATGAGGAAATAATAAATAGGAACTGGTTTAATGGAGGAAACCTGGCCTCAAATACTCACGTATTTTAATTTATTGATTTAACTCTGATACCTTAGACTTGCTATTCAAAGGCTTAAATAGTCTAAAAGAGCCAACCACTTACGCATAATTTAAGGAACTACTACCTATTCAATAGCCACTAAATTCTAAACAGATGCTAACCCAAGAACAATTCAACACATTAAATAACTAACTTATTAGACACGTAACATTTTATCAGTTGCACTAAGGCTTGCCTCCTTGAATATGATATGTAAATGTTACATTCATCTGTTTAAAGGTTTACACTATGTTGGGGATTCAAAATCTAGTAAGAAAATGATATATGTATATAAACTGTAGCAATCTAATCGTGATTGAATCACGGGCGCAGCAAAAAATAAAAATTTTTATAGATTCCGAGCGGATTCCGATAATTGATTAAACTTAAATAAAACACAAATCAATTTAGAAACTGTACCTTGTTCGCTTTTTGTTAAAAAAATCTTTGAAACTTTTTCTAATTGATCAATCACGAGCTGTCTAATTATCCAGTCTCTGATAGTATCTACAAAGCAATTCCCAACTATTTTGCGAGGAAGAAAACAAAAAGTACTAGCTTCTAAAAAGCTCTTCCCTTTAAATAGAAAAATCATAACATACTTTTATTTAAATTAAATCTCTTTAATTATAATTAAAATTAAAATCAAATTCTAATTAATTTAATTTTAATATAATCAAATATCTTATACTTGATTCCCAAAGTTTCTCAAACTTTATAATTAAGTCCAACTTAATTAAATTAATTTTTCTTTCACAAATCGCTCTTTAATGTGTGACCCATTAGGTTCCTAATAAATTGGTAATATTATAAATTATAATTTTAATTCACAATTAGAATTAGATAAATTAAAACTTCTTTTAATTTATCTTTAATTCTCCAATTA
>JANKOE010000009.1:32292191-32306623 GCA_026284465.1 Erythroxylum citrifolium | reverse complement strand
TAGTAAACATGTTTTCGACAATTTTCCATTGAAAATGAAAATTGAAAATATATGCAAAAAATCAAGATAGAAAACAAGAAACTGTTTTCTGAAAGTAAACGTACCCTTAATTTTCTTTGTCATTTCCCTTTCCTGAGCTCTGCCTTTTGTCTTCGAGAGGACAAGATTTTCTGTCTAGTTTTATGGTGTCTTATTCTGCTCCATAAATCTCAGCCATTCATTTATGCAAAACTCACGTTTATTTATATGGGATCCACGCGAAACCCACATAAATGAATGGTTAAAATTCATGAGACAAAATAAGACACCATAGAACTGAACGGAGGATCTAGACTCGTCTTCGGGTGGATGTTAAATGCTGCCAGCATATCCATTTCATACCATGAAAAAGGTGAAATTCTCTCTTGTCTTATCGACATAATCCACACTTGCAACACAAGGAATCCCAGTCTCTCTCTTTAGATAAAATTCTGATTCCTAAGGAACAAAGCATCAATAAAGAAATCGAACAAAGCAGGAGACACGATAGGGAATAATGCCACTTTCCTATCCAACTTTTGATACAGTTACTGCACGTAGAACGCTTGATTCTATTACAATAATCGTATGTTTAACTTGTAACGAACCAGAAGCTCACTTCCAGATGTGATTGATTCTATTACAATAATCGTATGTTTAACTTGTAAACGAACCAGAAGCTCACTTCCAGATGTGATCACATCCTCAAACTTTTTTCTTGCATGTGAAACTGAAATACGATTAGCCAGAAAATCCTAAAATTTGTTTTTAACTAAGAAGCACAGACACGGACACGGACACGAAACAAGACACGGATACGGACATGGAGACACACCAACTTTTAAAATTTGGTGGACACGGACACAACATATATATATATTATAAATTTTAAAATTAAGAAAAAAAAATTCATAATTCATAATATGATATATATTGATTGATGTATTTTAAGACTTCCAACATCTTGATAGTTCATACATATTTGATACTTTATAAGTCCCTCTCAAAAAACATGGAGCATATATTCTATGGAGCATATATTTCATTAAACAATGTCCAGGCAATCTCCGGATGTGTTCGAGTTGTGTCCACCGTGTGTCAGTGGGTGTCCGACACGGACACGTGTTCGACACGCAGATACGGCTCCATTTTACCGTGTCCGTGCTACATAGGTTTTTAAGTATCCAATTAGACTGTAGTAATCCATCAATTTGCCCCCATCACAATTTGGCTAATTGACTTACTCTATCAGCAAATAGGCCATGGATACGGGTACTCTCTTGATTCCTTTCGTGGCTTTACCGTAAAGGAGAAAAGAGATGGTTATTACACGGCACTAAAAGATACTGCAGATAAGAGCATATCGTCCTAATGATGTAATACAAAACAGGAATAGAACTCGAAAGCATCCATCAACATTCAACAATATAAGCTGATCTGTCCTCCACAAGAATAAGGAATCTAATGGCCTATCAGCAGTGGACATGATAAGTCACCACTTTCGTTTGCTGTTTGTTTTTGACCCTCTGGAGCTTTTCTTCCATTGTCTATATATACACCCGTCATTCGCCAACTTGGTTCTAATATCTTACCCTTCACAAAGCCAAAGCCAAGACCCCACATCGAAAACCATGAAGCATCATCATGGTGGTGTCTCTGGCGATACTTCTCTCATCCACGAAACGAAGAGAGCTTTTGGAGAGAAGGTGAAGCAGGCATATGATGCAGCTACCGTCGCCGTGGCTGAGAAGAGAAACGGTCTTTCTTTTTCCAAAGAAATCGAAAGACGAAATTGGAAAAATCGCCCAGAGGACCCCATCAGAACTCTCATGTTCTTGGGGTCTTGGAGCCTTACATAAAGCTCCTATCTTTACTAAAAATTTGAGAACTTTTATGTTGGATCAAAACTGATACGTCCGGTGGTTGATTCTCTGTCTAAAAACTTAATATGTGTATCAACCAGCTATATATAGGAGATGGAAGTATGGAACTACAGAATGATACTGACAGTTTCAGTGGCAGATGTAAATAATTTCAGTGCATCTATTGAATGAAATAGCTTGGCTTTGTTTGATATTACTAATATCTCTGGTCTCCCTCACTTTCTTCTTTATCCTTCTGGTGACTTCGAACTCAGAAGTGCATTGAGTGACTAAAGCAAGATGGTTTTGATTACAGATCACTGGGTAGGCCACAATTTCTGCTTTTTAGTATGGTGAATTATTTATCAGCTTATTAAAATTATTTAAATTAAATTAGTCACTTGAATTAAATCCTAAATTTAAAAAAAATGAGCTACTTCAAAATACGTAATAATATTATTACAATTTAAAAATATTAATTAAATACAGTTATATAAGAAATAGTATGAAAAGACAAAAAATTGATATTTGTTTAAAAATTTACATATTTAAAATCATATAATATACCAAAAAATACCGAGTTGAAATTATAAATTGGTAAAATATAGGACTAAAATGAATAAAAAAACAAAATTTCAGTCTCCTAAAAATCACAAAACCTTCAATCTCTCCGTCGCCGTCTCCTCATCGTCTTGTTCTTCTTTCCATTTTTTTGTAAAATATTTTTTTATTTATTGAATTTGTATTTATGCTTTTTCTTCTACAAACATATAATTGTCCTGCTTTTTTTTTATATAATGCTAATCGAATTATGTTCTTAATACACTTATAGGCAATGAAGAAATATACACTTATGGTCATGACTTGGTTCACATATTTTACCATGTCCATGAGCTTCACATTTATTTCTATATATACGATCTTGTATTTAAGAGCTAATTGATAAACTAAAGAAAACTAGGAGATTATGGAATCTAGGAAATTTTTGTTACACATGAATTACGATTAATTAAAAGGCTTTTGGCACACTAATTATCATACATAAAATAATATAATTCCTTTGATTCCATAAACTTTATCCAAGATATTGATAAAGCGAGTCCTGGCTTTAATTGGAATAATATTTTATAGGCATTCCATAATACTTCACAAGGAAATTTTATAGGATTTGACTGATGTAATTTTCTTAGCACTTTGGAATTTTAATGATGCTTGGTTGAATTTCAGGACAAGTCTTAGATAATAGGCTTCAACTATTTACTTAAACTCTATACTGATACTCTATACTTAACATAATTTTATTATTTGTTGCTGATAATTTAGTGCTATGATTCACTTTTAGTTTTAGATAATTTTACTCTATAACTTGAGACTTGATATATCTTTTGTGATTGTGTACAGAGGCTTGAATTTTCTCTTTTTGATAGCTTTTGTTTATCTTTGCCATTTAATGGTTTACATTCGTTTATTGGTTTATAATTAAGAGATGCATGTGATGTTTATTTAGTTTATTGTACTTATTCATTTGCTTTTATTTTGTAGAAAAATGTAGAAAGTTTTCATTCTCCCGATAATTCAATATCTTCAAGAAGATGCAACAATTAAGCTTGAGATCATACATGATTGGTTCTTGGTATAAAAAACTATATGATATATTTGTATTATGACAAACATTTAAAATACAGGAAAATTACTAAGTTAAATAAATATTTAGTTGCAATCAAAGGTGACGTAAAACCTTACGAAAAAGTTAGTTATGATGTTAAATGAAAAGAGAAAACTTCCTTAAAGTGTATAAGAATGAGAAAGAAAAAAAAGGTAAAGATGTAACTATGAAATTGGTAGTGGTAATTCATTTTGCATTAGTGAGGGATATCGATAATACTAAAGCTAATATTCCTATTTAAGAACAAGGGGTCGGTACAACTAATATGAGGAAAAGAAGAAGATATATTCCTAACTTTTTTGCTCTATGAACAAGTCCTAAAAAATGAACTACCATAATGTGAAAATGACAAATGGTTTTATGATATAGATTCATAATTTAAACTGCTTATTCTTACTACTACTAGCTTATGGTGAATGCCATTGCCTTATATGGTCCAAGTTTTACAACTTTTTAATTGATAACTATGGAAGTAATCTTTTGAGCAACTTTGCTATTGACATAAAAATTTATTTAAGTAAAAGAAGAAAAACCTAAGGGGTATTTAATTATATAGATGGTTGGATAAATAGGAAACAAGCATTTGTTATAATTTTTTATTATTCTTCTAACGATACATTGTTTTTAATTCCATTAATACATCAAGCCTCGGAAGAAACATCGTTACTTTATTAGAGATTTTTGATAAAGTTGTCAATGAAATTGGGTTAAATTTTTTTGTATAGTTTATCATTGATAATAATGTTGCTTATAAAGCATTTAAGAAGATATTCCAAAATGTGTATAATTTTTTTTGTTGAACTCCTTGTGTTGCACATTCTATTGCAATGATGCTGAAAATATAAGAGATGGTAAGTACTTTTCCTATCATTGATAAAACTATGCAGAAAGTGAAAAAAAAAGCTACTAAGTTAATCTATAATCATGTATAGGTATTAAATTTGATGAAAAAAGAATTCATAAATGGTAAAAATTTGTTTCATCATTCTATTACAAGATTTATAAGTAATTTTTTATCACTTAATGTTTTATTTAAATGAAGGAGCTGAGACAAATATTTATAAGTAATAAATAGGTTGCAAATGATATGATTCAAGATCTCTTTAGCTCATAAATGGAGGTATAAACAAATGAGTGTGGTGATTTTAGGACACTCATTACAATCTACCAAAACGAAAACTTAATCTACGTATACATTTCTTCATTTATGTTCCTTGTTTGGAAATAATCATGACTTTATTTTCTTTATGAGCTTACTTTTTTTTCTTATAGTTGTTTGGTGAGACCAACTCAGAATTATTATTTTAGAATTACAAAGGTTTGCAATTCAGATTCTTATTTAATGTATAAGTGTAATTGAATGTGAAAAGAATTAGATCATGTTAGAGTTTATCTATTAAAAAAATGAAATAGATTACAATACAAGAGGTTGAATGATTTAGGATTCATGTGATACAGCTTGAAGCTTCTAGAAATGTGTTATATTATCATTATTCATTTGAATATAATTTCTTATGCTTCTATAATAATTTAATAATATAATTGTATTTCTTTAATAGGACTCCTACATAACATATATGTCTCTACTAATCTAATTTACCTTAATCATATTGATCTTTTAGAGAATTAGATTTAAGAAGAACAAAATTTAATAAATGAGAGTGGTTTAGACATGATATTGGATGAGAAAGAATTGACATATTATTTAGTGCATTAAGATTAAATAATGGTGGTGATGAAACTCTCCTTCATGATGAGAACTTTTTACTAAATGAAAGTTAGAGACAATATAATTTAAGTGAATATGTCATTCGTGCAATGAATTTTTTTAGATTTTTTGTTTTTCTTTTCTAATTTTGGTTTCCTTTGTATTTTTTATATGTATATGTAAAATTTTAAATTTGCAATATAAATATGAAACTAACAATTGTAAATATTTTTTTTTTGGTTCAGTTTCACATTGCTTTATTTGTAGTTATTAACTCTTGTTGTTATAGTGCTTTTCTTATATGATGCTTATGATGTCACATATTGTTTTTTTTGATCTAAACTATATTTTGTCCTACTTATTTTAAAGAATTTGGTATTGAGTTTAGATATTATAGTTTGAACAATTTTGTTCTTACTAATAAGATTAATTTAATGCATTGGCCTCACTCAGCAAATAACTTGTTCCTTGTTAATTAGAATATTTATTACAAATAAATATATTATCATTGCTTTTATTGAATAATATAACAAAATGATTTTGAATTGTTCATAGATCAAGTTTATATATCTCATTGTATTACTTTATCTAGTATATCATTATGGAAAAACTTGTCTAGTTGTAATATTACAGAAATACTACTTTATTTGTTTAACGATAATAATTTAAGACATGTAAATAAGGGATCTTTCAATTCATATTATCCATATACTTAATTGTTAGGATTATATTTAGCTTATTTTGAGGGACTAAATTAGTTATGATTTAGCATTTCTATAACATGTTTTATACTTGATTATATAATGTTTCCCCTTACATTTAGTTCATTGTCTTGTATATGTTGATTTTAAGGAAAGATCATAGATTTGGGTATAACTTTCTTCATAATTGTCTTATTAAAATGATTTTAGAGTCATTTAAAAGCTAACTCAAAGTATTACAATTTTTTAGATGAATTGGAACAAAATCGGTGCCAAGTATGAAGTAAAAGCCAATGTCAAACTTGTGATAAAATCGTACTTAAGAACTTTTGCAATAAACCTACTATCAGTCTAAGAGTGTAATAGGTGTTGATTCTTATAACAAGTACTTCAAGGACATGCAAAATTACAAGTTTAATTACCTTAAAAATCTTTTATGTAATCCTAAAGTATAAATACACTTATTAGGGTTTGTTGTTGAGGACTTTGGAGGCTGATGACAACCTCCTTTTGATTAAGCTTTTTGTTTTAGGGTTTCTTTGCTTTAAAGAAGAATTTAGAGTTATTACTGATATGAATATTGTTTGCTGATATGAATATCTGATATGAATATCGTCTATGGAATGTACTAAAAACTCTCATTCATTATTTAGAACGTTAGCTGTATTATAGACTTGATTATAGGCTTGTTAATTACCTTTCATTTAGGCCTAATTATAGGCTTGTATACAAGGAAAATAGGACTGTACATAAGCAGTTGCTCTCTGCCTTTATCGACAACTGATATACAAAAATTCTTCAAACTCTTTCTCTCTTCTCTTTGTTTTACATAGTGAACTTATTCTCTATTAAGCGCTCACACGTTTGTTGAAGTATCTCCATATTTTAGCCTTTAAGATCGACTACTTCTTTCATAAGGAAAAATATAGCGGGTGCTAGTCTTTTTACGTTATGTTAATGTTCAGTCTTAATAAAACAATAACTATGAACAATTTAGGGATAGTATATAAATATAATATGATTATCATAATTATAATCTCATCATAATTTCACCTGCAATGTATAATTTGTCATAGATTTTATAATATACATCTAAACATGTAAAAGATAAAGAATGTTTTTAAATTATTTTGTCATCAAACTACAACCAATCAAATAACTGTAGGGTATAAACCATCATGAGAGACATCCAAGCTTACCTATGCAGCTCTTCGTTAACATCTGTGTTTATTCAGGAGATTTTTTGGGGAGAAGAAATTGTCTAAAATGTTGATTCCAAATGGAGTTAAAAAAATAGATTCGAAATGAATCAAATTGGAATTGAACCGAACTTCTGTAAAATATTTCTAATATTATTTTAATACAAATTAAAGTAAAGGAAACAAATATCTCATTTAATTTAAAAAAATATTAGAAAAAGCTCTATGATCTTTAAAATTTTAAAAAGTCTGTTTTTAATTTCACTTTTTTAGAAAAATGTTTTTCTTAAACTTCAGTCAAAAAATTACAAAGGAATACATGTAGATTGAGTATCAGACATGCACTAATTAACTGTTATTTATATGATAATTCAACTCATAAGAATTTATTTGAGTTATCATATTAGTTATATTTGATTAGTCCAAATATGATGTTATGTGTTTAGTTGTTATTTTTTAATTAAAATTTAAGAGAAAGGAATTTTTGAAAAAATTTAAAACTAAAATAAAAAATCTTTTCTAAGATTTCTTATAACCTTCATTTTGATTGTAAATATAAGAAACTTTAAAAATTTACATATAGAATGAAGATTAATGTGTAAAGGACTTCAACATCTGCAAGAAGTGGCCGCCACTTCAGGTAGGAAAAGGACAAAGAGATGGTCAAACTATGACCAAACTGGCAAGTCATGTCTGCTCTCACATTGTCAATGTCTTTACATATACAGTAAATTTAAGTGAAACTCGGACATAAAAATACTAAAATTCCATATGTCCTAAATGTTTTGGCTTGGTCATATTATTCAACGATTAAAAAATTCAAAAAAACTGTTAAATGTCTTTCTTTTTTTAATTTACTTTAATAATCTTCATAGGTAAAAACTGATCATTTTATTAATTGATCGATCAATTTTTATAAACTAAAATAACCTAATTAATTTTTATTTAGCATTTTTTGTTAAATTAAACCTTAAATTTTTTATAAGTAAGGATAATCTCTTTCAATCATATTTCGAATTCTTTATTTTTATTCAAACTTTAATCAGTTTTATAACAGTCTAAACCTTAAAGTTATTGTCTTATCAATTTAACTTTCGATCCGGTTTTTAAAATATTGATATTAATTGATAAAATTAGGGTTTTATAGGAACATTAGATCCTTAATTCGATTTTTCATATATAGATTGCACCAAAATAATGAAATTTTTATGCTTCAACATTTTCTAAAAAATATTTTTTTAATTTATGAAAACATTTTTTTTACACAATACTTCCGGGTCAAATTTTCTTAATCTGCTTTTCTCTTCTCGATGGTCAAAGCTTTTGTTTTTGTTTGTGCTTCTTATTTCAACATTAAAATAAAAGGCATGAGTAAAATAGAATATTAAAATTAAATATAATGTAAACCTTTTTTTCTTTTTCTTTTCCCTGATTCAGAACTTGAGTAGAATAGGAAGTTTATTTCACTTGCATACCCATATCACATAGACTCCATATCTAAGAAGGACATAGCTAATCTACACTGACTTAAGATACAACTGATACAATCAGAATGATTCATGGTCACCTGTTAAATATCATGTATATTGAACTCTAGAAGAAATCTTCATCATCACCAGGAAAAGACTCTCCAGTAAGCTCGTGCAGACGAAAATCTTCCATGAATAACTCATCTAACACCCCGTGAAGGTTAGGAATGGAGTCAGTCTCACTCAACGTTGGAAAATATTGACTATCGCGGCTAACAATAGTACTTTCCTTTGAAACCATGCACGACTGATCCTTAGTTTGGAGGCGTTGGTGGATTTCTTGCCAGGGTTGTTCTACTATGCGTGGCATTTGATCAGACTGCTGATGGTAATAGCCAACAGGGGCCATTTCTTTTGATGAATCGCAATGATTCTGCACGCTACCGAGCTGAAAATTCAAGTTAAGAGGACCCTTTTGTCGGCTACCAAATGAGATGGCTCCATTGGGACAACCAGTGAACTGCTGCACCAAAGCTCTGAAATCGGAGGGTTTAGCTTTGAGAAGTGTTATTGGTGTCTTTTTAGAAGCTCTAGACCTTCTTCGGATTGGTTTATGTACATAACTAGCCTTGTGGTAGCTCATATGGTTAGTTGCTGCTGTAACAGAACTACTTGAGCTCAGACTATCTGCAGATCCAGTTGCAGCTACTCTTGTGTTCTCGAATGAAGAATATGTGGGATAATGTTCGTGAATGGTTTGTTCATAGATTTGCAGCCACTCACTTGAAATATCCACCATAATTATAGCTTGGAACTGATCTCTCTCGTTCTCAGCTTGTGTACGTTGGTGTGGATAGAAACAAATCTATATATATACATAGAGCTCCATCATAAATCTCTGACAATCAGAAAGAAGTTGCACACTCTTGACTATTCCTATCGAGAAAATTGAAGACTTGCTGTTTCTTGGAAGTCGCATAAGTTTGTCAGCTTACCAAGATGACGTCATCCTTTACATGGTTACACACTTTGGATAATGTATTCGAGGATGTATGCAAGATTTATCTGGTACTAGGTCAGAGAATAGTAAACAAACATCTAACATGCATGACAAAAGAATATTAGGTCAAGGGTTAAATATAAAAGACACAACGTTATATATGGATTAATTAATTTTTTAATTTAATCTTTAAATTTTGATATTTAATTTTGTAATTTTCAATTATTTAGAAAGGGTACTTCTTTTATATTTCTATTAAAAAATTACAGTAAAACGTGTATCATATGAGTAAAACCTAAAACGTGTGCCAATCAAACGTTTGGAATATGACAATTCTAATTAATTCTTAAATTCAATCCGAACTAATTAAATTCAAGTCTAACTAATAATTTAAGATTTTTTCTTTAATTTTTCATGAAGTGATATGCAAAGTCTATTCTATAACATATATAATTATTTTTCATCAAATATTTGTTTAGAAAATATATCATTAACTGTTATTAATTATTAATTTGACTCAAATTTAATTAGTTTAATACGAGTTTAAAAGTTAGTTTGAGCTTTTATATCTTGCAATATTCGTATCATATCAAATTTTCATTTTCTAACGAAAGTATTAAAAAAATTTCTTCTAAACATAAAATTTTAAAATTAAACTATAGGTAACCAATGTTTTAAAAATTGAAATAGAAGTTCAACTAGTAAAACTAAAGGTTTAATCGGTATATATTAGATCGTCATAAAATTAGTTAAATTTTAATTAAAAAGAAATACTATTAAATAAAAATTAATTGATTTATTTTAGCTTATAAAATTTATTAGTTTATGAAAATTAAATGATTAATTAATAAATTGATCGGTTATTAATAACAAAATTTATTAAAATAAATTGAATCAAAAAATTGAACACTAAACTAAAATATTAGCTTGTTCAACTGACCGAACCAGTTCGATTTTTTAATAATCACATATAACAACTATTTTTTTACCCAGTTGGGTACTACTTAGGTAACCTGGCATCTCATCCACCAGCCATGACGACGATTACGACTGCTTCTTCATTAAGATTCCCTCACGATGTTCCTTGTATTGTTTATGTCATATTATAAGTAATGCCATATTCTGGGAATTTTTTTTTTTTCCGCCACGATTTGAACTTCTAATAAGATTGAATTTGACTTCTCCGGTCCATCCCTCCTGCTAAGACATGTTCTGTGAAGCTTAAGGCAACTGTTAATACTTTCATCATTTCATTGCAAGATGAAGTGAAAAACATGTCATCGCTAACTGACTGATTCTACAATTACAACACTTTGATGTTTGTTTTCATTAGGAGGTTGAAAACTCTGTAACAAAATGTTTGTATATATGCATCATCTTCTCGGGATGGAATTCTCTGTCCAAGATTATAGTATCTTATTATGTTTCATGAATTTCAACCATTCATTTATGCGGGACTCGTATAAATGAATGGTTGAGCTTCATAGGACATAATAAGACACCATAATATTGGACAGAAGATCCGGACTCTATCTTCTCACCTAGCACTGTCTAAACTTGAGAAGTTAAGCTCGTAATTTCTTACCAAACAAGTAATCATTAATAATGGAAAACTACAGTTAATCCAGTTTTACGATGTTGTGAATGCAGTTGGTAAGTAGTATTTGTATATATGTTCACACTGCTGACTAAGATCAACACACATACACACACATAGTTCTGAACCAGTAGTTTTCCACGAGTAATTAGGTTTCCACAGCGCACTATATTCCATGAACAGTGGACCCTAGCTACAAGTTGTACGTACCCCCTAGCAAATATATATATGGGTTTTTGACCAAAGACTTGCATTTATCACTTGGTCGTCATCAACTCTTGGGGAAAGCCTGAAATTTGCTTCGTGTCCAACAGTCCAAGAGACTCATCAAATTTGACCATTTCCAAGGATAGAACTTGGACGTAGCTAGCCGGGAAACATATATATATATATATATATACATATATAATTTAAGAAACCAGTTTTACTCTGTCTTATTCTATCTCATGAAATCTCAGTCATTTATTTTGTGGGCCCTATGCGGATCTTACATAAATAAATGACTGAGATTTATTGGACACAATAAGACACCATAATATTGGACAGGAGATCTGGACTCCTCTTCATGTAGAATCTGAAGAATATCTATATATTTAATATTTATATATAAATATACCATGTAAATAATAGTCATAATTACATCATAGACCAAAAATTAAAAATTCGATCATGCTTTTATTAATTAATTTTTAATATAAAATAAAGAGATTTTTATAAAAGATTAAAAGTTCTAACATTTTTAAATAATTAACTTTATAACATAAAATAAAGAGAGGTTATTTTTATAAAAAATAAAAGTAAAGTATTTTATTATTAATTTTTAAAATTTAAACTATAATTGTAAAATCCAATAAAATTAAGAATTATTTTAGTATTAACAACTATTAAATAGTAATAATTTCATAATAAAATAAAAAAAGACATTTAAGAAGGTTTAAAAAGTGTTTTTAAAGACCAATTTTGCATTACAAAGGAGATAATATTTATTAAAAAAAAACATATTTTCCTTAAATAATCACTAGTTATTCTTTTCTTTTTCTTCATTCATCTAGATGAAATTAGAGTACAAATGTCCCATAATTCAATTTCAAACCAACATCTTTAAGATTCAACCCGTTCAGGAATGGGAAGTTGAAGTTCTTCCCTAGCACTCAATAGGTACAAGCATAGCCTTTTGTGAGTCTTTATGGTGTGTATAGCCTAGCTTATGTCTATTGTCAAACAAACGTCACTTGAATGAAGGAACATATAGGGACAAGAAAATAATAACTTTGACCACAGCCCCCATAAAAACTTTAGACAGTCAACAATCTCCAGAGAATCCCATTTGATAAGGTGCAGTCTCACTATAAAGTCTTTTCTTATACACTGGAAAATACAGATGTGGAAAAAAAAACAGAATGTTATTTTTCACATATTATAAATCTTTAATTTTCATTAAGATACGAGGAAAAAAATTATTTATTTTACATCAAACATGAGTCTATAAAAAAATCGACGTTTTAAAAACTGGGTCGAAAGTTAAAACGGTAAGATAAAAGGTTTGAGATTTAAAAGGATCAACTAGTATTAAACCGTCATAAAACCAGTTAAGATTGAATAAAATTAAAGAATTTGAAAAATGATCGAAAAAGATTATCTTTACCTATTAAAAAATTTAAAGTTTAATTAAAAAAGAGAACATTAAATAAAAATTAATCTGTCTTATTTTAACTAATAAAAACTTATTAGTTTACGAAAAGTGACCAATTAATTAATAGACGGATCGATTTTTAATAACAAAAATTATTAAACTAAATAGATCAAAAAAGTAGCCGGTGAATGTTTTTAATGTTAAACCTGCCGAATCGGTTCAGTTTTTAAAACAATGAAAAAAATAGACTAAGTGGGTTAACTAAAACAACGAATAAGAAGTTAGTAATTGTATGTATGTTATATTGCTTTTCGTTCTTAGTAAAACAAGTCCAAAAGGGAAGGCACTAATATCCACCACCAGCTAATGTGATAATGATGCATCTGAAAACGAAAGGAACAGGTGCATTGACTCTTATTACATGTTCAAAACAGCTATTCTTTATTTATATATATTTTATTCTTTATTTATATATATTTTTGCCCACGGAATGTGAAGGAGTGTCTTAATTATAAGAAGACACCTTTAAATTATTTATTCTCAGATTAATCTCCGCTTGAGTCGGATAGGTTCCTTACAAAAGGTAAAGTTTTAACCCAAAGTTATAAACAGCTGCATATATAAAGAAGATTTGAACCTACGGCCTCACTTAATTAAGTCAAAAAAGTCCCTTATCAACTCACGTGCCTTCAAGGTTAAACAGATATTCTTTCCCCAGGTACTTAAAGGTTAAACAGGTATTCTTTCCCCAGGTTTAATGTGAAAGCATACATGAACCCTAGACTTTCATGTGCTTGCTTTCAGAGGTTTGCGTCTGACCAGGAATCACAGTTTGCAGGGAACGTCGTTGTTTGGTCAAAGACGGATGAGCATGTGAAAATTAATGATAAGTCCAACAAATCCATCTTGAATTTGTTGGGATAGATATGCAGATTGTGGACCACAACCCTTTCTCATTTCTTCGTCTTGACTTGGGTACATTTACTTGGGCTGTTCCTGTTCAGCACATTCTTTTTCTGACTTTTCCAAATATTTGATCGAGATTAATGTGTTACAAAAATTTGAAGTAAATGATTATTTTATTAAAATAGTATTCTTTGCTCTTTTTTTATTTTTATAACAAACGGGCCGAAGCCAAATAGAAAACTACGTAAGAGTCACACGAGGGAGAGAGACTCCCACTATGTCCGCAAATAGCAAGGGAGAGATGCCGTCAACAGGATCAGGAAACCAGTGTACACCTAACAACAATCTATAGCTATAATTAGCTAATCAATCCGCACATGGATTACTCTCATGATAAACATGGTACACCTGCACCTCCCAATTCCTAAAACGGAAATCTCTGATAGCGGCATTTTTTGCTAGGGATAACAATTGTACCCGAATCCGATGAGTACCCGATAAAATTACCCGAACGAGGGCGGATATGAGGAGCAAATTTTTACCCGTGAGGCAGGTATTGGAAGGTTAACAAAAATACCCGTCGGGTATCGGAGCGAGTATGGGGATACCACCCCCATACCCGTTTACCCGTTATATAGTAATTACAATTTTGCCATTATATATATATACATAC
>JANKOE010000009.1:32272403-32287187 GCA_026284465.1 Erythroxylum citrifolium | reverse complement strand
AGAATCAATTATTCCATTCTCTGTGGATCGACCCCATTTACCACTGTGCGCAATTTATTTTCGTTTGGTGTTTGGGAATTATTTTTGGTGGATTCGACACCCATCAAAGATTATAAAGGAAGAGGAAGACCTCAAGGTCCGCATGAATTGTTTAACTGTAGATATTCTTAGTTAATAAATGTTATTGAAAGATATTCTGGCATTCTAAAAGCAAGATTTCCTATGCTTAAAACATGTCGAGTTTTGATATGAAGAGACAAAAATACAATGTTATTGCTTATTGTGTTATGCACAATTATATTAGAATGTATGGATAAAATAATGAATTATTTGATAGTTATGTTGAAAATGAAGAACAAATTAGGGAAAGTGAAATTGAAGATGGAATTTTTCAAGTAAAGTATAATATCACTCTAGTACAACTTCGAAGTATATCTTAAAAGTGAAATGAAATTGTTAGACAAATATGAAATGTTTATAATATTTTTAATTAATTTGTGTTTTTGTGTGTGTGTAAATGATAGTATCATTATGTTTTGAAGAATTATAATATAGTACCATTATGTTTTGAAGAATTATAATATGATGAACATCTTTTATTGATTAGAATAACTTAATTATGTAATTTTCTAATTTATAGAATTTTATTATATACAATTAAAGTGCGAATTTTTAAATTATATTAATTTTCATATATTTTATTTCTAGCTATAACGAGAATTAATTAACTTTAAAACATAATATATTATATTAAAATTATTAATATAAGAGTATAACCACAAAAATAGAAATATGATGATAAACTCACATATGTTTTTGTTTTTAATTTTTTATTACAAATAACCAAGCAGTTTTTTGTTTTTAATTTTTACATTAGAAATTTCAATCAAACATATTTTGGTTTTTTAATTAAAACAAACATTAAAAACAGAAAAATTAAAAACTACGATAGAAACATAAGTTGAATCAAATGGAGAATCTTGACACAACAAACTTGTCTATGTACCAAAAAGAAGAAACAAACTTATTTCTGTAAAATATGGATATTAATGTAAAATAATTCAGAAATAAAATATGGAAGAAATTTTAGAACAAGACAGCTGAAAGAGAAGGAGAGTATAGGTGAAATAAAAGTTATTCCTCGAGTTAATCGATATCTCTCGTTTAAAAAAAAACAAAAAGGTGAAATAAAAGTCTACGTGTTCATCGCAGAAGGAGTCAGGCATCAGCATCACCAAGATGTCATGCAACTTTGGTAATGCGCATTGCGCACCGTTTGCCCAATCCAAAATATGTAAGGGGGCAACTAAACCACCGGAGAAGTCCAGCAACACATATCTCTCAAAATGGCGTCACCATCTAGCCACAAGGCCAATTTAATTGACGGAAAGGCCATTGCTCAGACAATCCGATCTGAGATCACAGACGAAGTTCGTGCGCTCTCCGAAAAGTACGGCAAGGTCATTACTTATGTTTCTCGACTCTTTTATGGTTTTTTATTTACTATCTTATCAGGTCTACTTTATTGGTAGCACTTGTCTTCTCCGAAGTTTGATAGTTTCCTGCTATGGTTTGACCTGACTGTTCTCTTTCATTTTTCTTCTTCTTTTATTTATAAAGGTGAATGAAATGAAAAGGGGTGTTCTTGATTTTTTTTACAAATGCTTGAGTTCTTTTTGAATTTGGATTCGTGTTGTTCTGTTGGGGTGTTTGTTGGGTCCATGCTTGCGTCTCTTTCTTTCTCTCTCTTTCAGATGAAGGTGCATTGAAGTTGTTAAGATTCGTATAGTGAATTAGCCATATGAACTATCAGTTTTCGTTCCTTTTTTTAAAAATATAATTTAGTTGGTTGACTTCTTTGTGCAAGAGAGCAGGCGCTCTGTAGCGGTTTGATATAATGTGAATGCCATTCTATGCAAGGTCATTGCTTTCAACTCCAGTTGCACTTATAAAGTTGGATGCTTTCTTCTGGCGGTAAATTGTGCGTGCAATCTGTAACGGGGTTGCATTTCAATAAATAATTGAACTAGATAAAAGAATCTGTTCTGAGTTTATCCTCCCTGTTGCTTTTGAAAGCAGTATAGTATTTGGAACTTTATGATGTTCATGGAAACTGACTGCTGAAAATTTAGAAAGTGAAACATCAAAGCAATCCTTTGATGTTTTATAGAAGGAACCTGTTTGTGCTAAATGGAAGTTTTTGTGATTTGCATATTCAACATGACTTAATGCACTTCATTAGATCTGCTACTTCTGGTGAGTTAATGTCATAAGATGCTTATATGAGTTCGTAAGCCTCTCATGCTTTACCTCCTTATTTCTTTTTAGGTTCCAGGGTTAGCTGTAGTTATTGTAGGCAGCAGGAAAGATTCCCAAAGCTATGTGAATATGAAAAGAAAAGCATGTGCTGAAGTAGGGATCAAGTCCTTTGACATAGACCTTCCTGAGCAAGTGTCTGAAGCTGAACTCATTGGGATGGTTCATGAGTTAAATTCAAACCCTGATGTACACGGTGGGTAACTTACAAATTGACTATAACTTTTTTTATTTCATAAATGTTAATAGAAATAACAACATGCAAAATCATGTACTTCGGTTGTCTCAGTGGTCCATCATTTTATTTTGAACAGTCAATTGTGTTAATAGGGATACTGGTTCAGCTCCCTTTGCCAAGGCATATAAATGAGGAGAAAGTTTTGAGTGAAATCAGCATTGAGAAGGATGTAGATGGTTTTCATCCTCTAAACATTGGCAAGCTTGTTATGAAAGGCAGAGATCCTCTTTTCCTTCCCTGCACCCCAAAGGCAATGCTTTTGGTTCTGAAACCTTTCTAGTACAATTTACTTGGAAGCTTTCTTGCAATTATCTGATCATCTCTCTGATGATCAGTTTCTTCTATCATGCAGGGTTGTCTTGAACTTCTATCACGAAGTGGTATAACTGTAAAGGGCAAAAAGGCAGTTGTTGTGGGTCGTAGCAACATTGTCGGATTACCAGTTTCACTGCTGCTTCTAAAAGCAGATGCAACGGTTTCAATAGTCCATTCGCGTACTGACAATCCAGAACATATCATACGAGAAGCTGACATCATTATTGCGGCAGCAGGACAAGCAATGATGGTAACTGATGGTTATTCTCACTTTTCCTAGTCAATTAAGAAAAAATTTTCAAGGATCCTTTCCTTTACATTAATTTCAAATAGAAAGGTGCTGTTTGGCTTTGAATAGTTCATTTAGGTGTCATGAATCCCAGATCAAAGGCAGCTGGATTAAGCCTGGTGCAGCAGTTATAGACGTAGGGACAAACGCCATTGATGACCCAACCAAGAAGTCAGGTTATAGGCTAGTGGGAGATGTTGACTTCAAGGATGCAAGCAAGGTAGCCGGGTGGATCACCCCTGTTCCTGGTGGTGTGGGTCCAATGACTGTTGCAATGCTACTCAGAAACACCTTGGATGGTGCAAAGCGGGTGATCATTCAGTAAAGCCCCTTTTTCCTTGGTGCTCTTCTTATTTGGTCAAAAGCTCATCCCTTTTTCTCCAGTTTAAGCTTATGTTATTGCACAATTTAACTGATGCTGTAGCAAATGAGTTATGTTGTGTAAACTCAGTCATCCAACTATAAGCATTGTATTTAAAGCGGAAACTTTTCCTGTACTCCCCCATCCTTTGAGATTAGGTTAATATTAGTACTGAAACTAGCAGATGGACACTGCGCAAATGTGCAGTTATAATCCAAATAAATATAATGCCCACTTAATTCTAAATTATTGCCCACTTAATTCTAAATTAAGGAGTGTTTATAAATATGTTATATTATCTAAGGCTAATGTATAAATGAATATTATGTAATTTAAAATTTTGTGGGAAAAAAATAGAATTGGGTAATTGCGGATCAAATTTTGTGAAAGAGGTAAAAGAATAAAAGTTAAAACATTTATAATGAATGAATAAAATAAGTAAGTTGAAATTAAAAATTAAAAAATATCAAAATTTAGAGATGTTTGGTAAGGAATTGAAAAGTTTAAAATTTATGAACATAGATAAAATTTTTAGGGAGAAAATAAGCTGAAATATAAGAGATAGAATATTTAAAATAAATGAATAAAATTAATTCTAAAAAATAAAATAAAATTTGGAAAGTTAGTAAAGTCACGGGTCACACCCGTGACTAGAAAAATTAAGTCATACAGGCACCTGTGACTAGAAAAATTAAAATTAATTATTAATTAAAATAAAAAAGTCACTTGTGTGTGATAAAAGCAAGGCTGGGCAACAACTTACTGCCACCAAAATCTCCTCGACCCACCTCCCTTCTACAACCACCTGCAGCCCTCCCCCGAAGCCCTCCACCTCTCCGTCCACCTCCGTCCCTTCCACATGTCCCTATCTATCAACTCCACCAACTAACTTCTAAATACTCTACCCATTACTGTTATTTTCCTGTTTTCTTTGCTATTCCACAAAACATCCACCTCCCTTCATTCTGAAAAACTTCTCTTGTCCTCTTTCCATCGCTTCTACATTGGATGCCCTAGAATAGGGTTCCATAAAATAGAGACGGACTTTCCTCCACTATTTTCTTCTATAAAAACTGCTAACCTACATGCTATCCCCTCCTCCCCCTTCCAATCTTCTTTAGCCCATTTTCCTCCCCACCCCTCTCTAAAAATACCCCTCTCTCATTCTCAGATTTTCCCCCTAAGATGATAGATTCAATAGAAGGAGTTTCTACTAGAGAAACTAGGAAGACATGGAAATAAGTTGTGGGAGATAATTCTGATTCTTCTTTGGTTTTCAGTCCTTCTGTGGAGATTGAAGGGAAACTAATAGTGGCTCCTAGCCTAGATATTCTACAGGAGGGACTAAGACATGGGAGTCTATCCTAGTTGATTTTTTATGGACAAAAGACCTACTTTTCCAGTGATACAAGTTTGGACTTAAAGGAATTGGAAAGGAAGAGGTTTAATGGAGGTAATGCTCACTATGGAGGATAACATAATTTTCACTTTCTCTTTAAAATCAAAAGCACAAAATGTAAGTGAAGGCCTTTGGCACATTTCTCTACTCCCCTTATTTCTTTAAAGTTGGCAACCGGGAATGGAACTAGCAAAAATTAGAATGAAAAACATTCCCTTATGGGTGAACATTCACAATATTCCTCTAGAATATTGGACTACCAAAGGCTTGAGTATGCTAGCTAGTTATTTGGGGAAACCTATATGCATGGATGAGAACACTGCTTTGAGGAAAAGGGTCAGGCTTGCCAGATTGTGTGTGAGTGTGGATATTTATAAAGAAATGAAATATTGCATTCGTATCTTAAGGTTGGCAAATGAGCATTCTCTTAGAGAGGATAGAGTCATGTTAACGTACCAATGGAAACGGTCTCTCAAAGCTCAAGGTAAAGAATGGAAACTTGCTGGAAGAGTCTTCACAAGAGGAGACTATAGGGAGGTGATGGGTATAGAAAAGTGTGATTTGGAAGAAAAGAAGGATGGTGAGGAGGTTGAACAAGTTGCTGAAAATCCTGAACCAATTCAGTTGAAAAAAGATCCTCTTAAAATTGGGGGAAGCATTCATGGAAAAAATAGACTAGCTTCAGACAAAAAGGGAGGATCAGGTATGTTATCATTGGTTGATCAAAATAATTCTCAAATGGCCAAGGAGGTGAATGGGCTGGAAACTAGTGAAACTAATCAAGATGAAGGAGTTTCTGATCCCCAACAGAATAAACAAAGCCTACAAAAGGCTGATCTGTCGAATGGTGGGCCTCAAGAGGAGCAGTTTGAACAGGTGACTTCTAGGAAAAGTAATAGGAGCAGTAGGAAAGGCTCCAAAGGTAAGAGCAATCTCCTATGACTGTGATAGTATGGAATGTATATGGAATAAATAACCCTTCCAAGCTTAATGCGATAAGGGATTTTGTCTTGAAGGAAAAGCCTCAGGTTTTTTGTCTTTTGGAAACTAAAATTAGGGAAACAAATATGAACAAGTTATGTTGTTTGGGTAGGAAATGACAGTTTTTATCAAACCACCAAAGCCATGCCTATGGTAGGATTATTATTGCTTATGATGGTGATTCCTTGGAGGTGAATGTTCTAAAAAAATCAGCAGTTTATTTACACTAATATTTACTTCAAGATGGAAAACTCTAGTGTTTTAGTTACTTTTGTTTATGGTTTTAACCTTGGATTTCAAAGGATTGAACTCTGGAATTCTATAAGAAGATTAAAGGCCTCGATAAATTCTCCATGGTTAGTGTTTGGTGACTTTAACACCACATTATTCTGATTTGAAGCAAAAGGTAATTGTAACTTACACAATTATTCTTTAGATATATATGATTGTTTGTAGGAGGTGGAACTCACAGATTTGAAATTTAAAGGTCATAGATTCACTTAGTCTAACAAACAAAGTTCAATTTGGCATATAAGGAAAAAGTTGGATAGGGCTATGGTAAATGTGGATTGGCAAAATTCCTAGACCCTGGTATTTCTGACCATACTCCTATAAGGATTGACAACTTGTTCAACTCTATCAGAATCCTTCATCCTTACAGATTTAACAATTTCTTGGTAAATATGGATTCATGAGGCAATATTGAAGGGGATGGAGTATGATTGCTTTGGGACAAAACAATTCATTTGCTTCCAAAAGCTTAAGTCTACCAAACAAGAACTGAAATCCATTAATTCAAAAAGAGGACAAAATCCCTAGAAGGAAATTGATAAGGCTAGAGAAAAATTGTCAGTTATTTAGATTTCATTGGTGGATAATCCTACAGATGTTTCTTTAGCCTCTGCTGAAAAGGAAGCTCTAAAGGAATATTTGCAACTAGTGGATAAGCAAAGCTCACTATTGAAGCAGAGATCCAGAGTTAACTGGCTAAAGGATGGGGACAGATGTACTAAATTCTTCTTTAACTCAGTGCAAGCTAGGAAGAATGTAAACACAATCACCTCTATTAAAACTGAAGCTGGAGAGGTTATGGTTAGACAAAAAGGAATAGCTAAGGAAGCAATTAACTTTACAAGAACCTTCTAGGCTCAGTAGCTTCCCCTCCTGACATAGGAGATGATCTTAGAAAGTTTGTCACAGCAAGAATTCCTGAACATATGGTTTCCTTATTAATTAGGCCTGTTACAGACCAAGAAATAGAAAGGGTGGTGTTTAACATAAATGGCTCTAAAGCTCCAGGCCCTGATGGCTTAAATGGTTTCTTCTATAAAAAAACTTGGAGTACTGTGGGGTGGTTAGTAAAGGAGGTAGTGTATGAGTTCTTTCAAAGAGGGGTACTGCTAAAGGAGATTAATAAGACCTTCCTCTGTTTAATCCATAAAAGCTCAAATCTGTCTTATTAGAGTGATTTCAGAATAATTTCTTGCACAAACTTTCTCTATAAGATTATTGCAAAAATTTTGGCAAATAGGTTGAAGGAGATTCTGCATTATCTCAGCAGTGAAAATCAAGGAATTTTATGAACAATAGGGATATTGGGGACAATATTCTTCTAGTATAGGAACTTGTAAATTTGACTACTTTACAAGTGATCTTAAACCAAGATGACATCGTGATTAATATGACATTTAGATTGATAAATATGCCGCATGTCATTACTTTAGATGCACTGAATAGTATATTTGGATTTTCACATAGTGATTTATATGGTTACCATGATGAATTCAGGCCTATAGAATTTTGGAATGAAATTACTAATTCAAAAAATGTTTTTCTCTAACTAGGTCTAAATCATCTGCTTTAGTGGACCCTAGCCTTCGTTGTCTTCATAGGTTTTTAACTTTTACGATATTAGGTAGAGGAAATAGTCAAGGTGCAATCTCTAAAGAAGAATTGTTTGTATTGTGGTGTATGGTGCATGGTAAACATTTTAATACTGGTATGTGGTTAAGTATACATCTAATGGATATGGCTAAAGCTAAAGCCGGGAAAATATTAGTTGGAGCATTTGTGACTCAAATTGTAGAGCATCTTGGTTTACTAACTGAGAGAACAATTATGCAGTTAGTTTCAGGGAACTCTAGTTTAGACTTGCAATTATTGGTGTCTATGAAGATTGTTAGGCGACAAGGTGACCGTTATGTTGTTAATGACAACATAATAGAAGCTTTGAGTAGTAAGTGTAGTCGGGTTAAAGTAGGTGAAGGTACACAAAGGGATGATGTTTTGCCACCCGAAGCTACGCGTTGGAACATTGCACCTAATTATGTTGAATATCAATAATTGCTCAATCAATTAATTGTATTTGAACGGCGAACGAATGATAGATTCAACAAGATTGAGGCTAGCATTGCAGAGATGAGGAATTTCTTAGTGAATTTAAATCCTTGTTCGAGATAGCATTCAGCTTCATCTTAGTATTGTATTTCTATCTTTTTCTTTTTATTATTTTGATCGTTTGTCATTAAATTGTTTTTAGTTTTATTGTTTGTCTTGATTAATGTTGTTTGCATCTTAGATCCTTTAATTAATTTCTTCTAATGTTGACAATGTATATTTGTACATTATGTGTTTGTTTTCTTGTTTAATAGTTATAGATGTTCGGTTATTAAATGAACTTGACGGGGATTGTAAATGCATAGTGAATTAGTATACTTGCATGCATAAATAGATTGTCTTGGATTTCAATTGAAAGGGTATTAGCTTGTTGTGTAGATGAATACGACCTTCTTTTGGTAAGAATTTGAGCTTTTTTTGAGATATTATATACTGGTTAAAAGTATTCATTGCTGAGAGTATTCTTTCATGGTTAAGCAAATCTAGAACTTGCTTGCAAATACTAGTTGAGATTACATAATCTCATACAAACATTGAAGTGATGAAGGCATTTAGGATTTATCTTGACAGCTTAAAAAGCCACCATGATACTATCCTTAATGAGCCCCTTGAGCTTAGATGAAAACTTTTTTTGGTTAAGACTCGAAATATGAGCCTTAGCCTTGATTGTTTATCTCTTTTGATTACATTAGCAGTAAGGGCAAGTTGAGCATTTAAAATGTATAATTGGTTGCAGGGAGTACTTGTGGGAGAAGCATAGCATATAGTTAGATTATAAGTTAAGGGTGGGTTGGATTGTAATAATTTGCATTTCTTGTTTACATTTGTTTTCATTTTTAGATTTATGATGATGTATATTAGGAAAAAAAAACAAATCATATCAAGTTAAAAAAAAGAGAAAAAGGAAAAAAGAAAAGAAAGAGAAGCAAAAAATGCAATAAAAAAGAAAAAAGGAAAAAAAACAAAATGAAAAGAAAGAGGAGAAGGGAAAAGAAAGGGAGATTGGTAGGATTAAGTTTGTAATTGAAAAGAAAAAATTGTATGTTTTATATTTAATTGGTTTGTATCATTTTAAATGTTCAATTAGCCTTACGGTTTAAAGCTTGGTTTTATCTTTTTCCCTACCTTTACCTTGGCCCCATTACAACCAAAATAAAGACCTTCGAATTAATGTTTATGTTAGATATTTAGTAGTGAAGATTGGATTAGTAAGCAAGCTTATGGTTAATGCTTTACATGAAATGAATAATGAAAGAATATTTGTGACATTTGAATGCTCGAGAGAATGGAAAGTGAAGTGAGTGTCTATCACACTTGTTAATAGTCTTTCAATTGACGTACTTGTTAATTATGGTTATGCATGCAAAGAATAGTTTGTTAACGAATTATTATGAATTTTAAAATCTTAGGTTATGTTTATTGAATTTATCTTTGACATCTTTAATTATTAAATGAGAAAATAATTTGTTGTTATTATAATTTGTTTTTTTGCATTTATGTTTTTATGGTTTAGTGTTTTTGGTTTTGGTTGAGTACAATTTAATATTGAGGTATTGTTGTGGTTAATTTTATTTAATTTGACTTGTTTTTACATGTTGAAATTCGTATAAATGTTAATGACATTATTTTGTGAATAAGGGATGAAGTGGCATTAATCTTCACTGATTTCATGACGTTTGGTGACCAAAGGAGATGCAGAGAAAGGAAGAAGAGAAGAAAATCAAAGAGAGTTGGTGAAGAAAAAAGAGTCCTGATAATTAATATAAGTGTTATGTGTATGGATATGCGATTTTTAATTTATTGTTTTGTTTTGTGGAAATGTCTAATTTGTAAGTGGAGATTTTTGCTTCTTAAATAGTTGTAGTTTGTTAGATGAATATAGATTTTGATGTTTATGTACTATTTGATGTTTCTGTGGTTAGGGTTTTACCATAATGTTTATGTTTAATTGATAGTTTTCATGTAACTTTAGCAAAAGATAAAATAAAAATAGTTGGTGTTATGGTTAATTAGATATTATTAAATTATGTAACTTTCATGCATCAACGTCATAGGAAAAAAAGCTGAGAATGATTCGGTATTGTAGGGTCAGAATAATATAAAGTTGATACAGTAACATAAACAAATGGATAAATCATATTTGCTTTATAACTCTTACGTTTAGTGACTTTTAGAGATAAGTTAAAATGCTGAGTTGATAGATAGTTAGAAAAAAATCAGTTAAAAAATTGCAAGTTCTAATATGGTAATACATCCATTAAGTATTTACAGCAGATAATTAAATAGTACCTAACATCAAGAGGATTGTTAAAATTAGAGTTACATTTTCACTTTTAAAATGTTTGAACAAAATTTTTTAATGAACCTAAGTTTGCTATATTATTTATTGACATTTTCATGGTTTTTGTTATACTTTTCGGCTCCTTTTGTTGGATATTGTGCTTAATTTGACCTAAGAGTGCTTGTTTTGAATTAATGTGATTTGAGGATCAAATTGTCACAATTAATTAACAATTACACTCCCTTAAATTGTAGGACAATTGATATTACAAATTTTTACTTTTCATTGCAGGTCTGAAGGGGAGTAGAGCCAACTCAAGAAGAGTATAACCAAAGTGGAGCAAAGAAAGAGAAGCCATCAGATGACTTGTTTGGCGACGTCAGTGACTCGTAGCGACAAGAAGTAATTACCCCGCCGCGGCGCGCCATGAAGGAAAAGCTCGTTGCGGCGTGAATCAATTATCTTGTCGCGGCGAATGATCAGAAGGTACACGCCACAGTGCAACTCTCTCTTGTCGCCGCGGCAAGCGATCCAGAAAATGCACACTGTGACGTTGATTAATGATCTCGCCGTGACGAACGGTCTGGTATCCGGGCTTAAATTGGAAAATCCTCTCACTGTTTCAGCCCGACCCGCGACCCATCCTATAAAAGCCTTACCAATTAGGTTAAGGGAGATCTATCATTCATAGGGAGACAACATTCAGCAAGGAGACAGACGGGTGAAAAAAAGAGAGAAGAAAGCAGTCACGGCCTTACTGCCCAGGGTTCCCTTCGGGGTTCCCTTAGGACAATGTTCACCTAGGTTTTCTCTTCCATTTCACCGTCGACTTCCACCATGGGTAGCTTGGATTCGCCACGAGTTGTGAAGTTTCCGGTTGCAATGTGTGGTTAGGCATTTCTTATCTCTTGAAGATGTAGTGACGGTTGGAGTTCACTGAGCTTCAAAACGGAGTAGCTTAATCTATAGTTTAGCTATGATTTATGAATGCCTAAGTATAGGATTTGTAACTTGTAGTAAATGTAACATCTCATTTCCATCCAAAGGATTAGAACCCTAAAAATGTGATATATGTGTGATTAATTAGAGAAATTGCGATAACACATCTCATGCTCATGCATTACCTACGGTGCACATGCACATGCATATGAATAGTGAATTTTGTACATGCATTCATGACATTTCCCCGTATATTGTGAATAAATGTTATTGTTATGAAAAATGTGATTTGTGTGCTTGAAAATTGAATTGGAGAGGAGCATTGAGATTTTCGAATTTTTGGAGAATTCTCTATTTTTTCTGAAATTTTGGGGTAATTTTTGGACTAGAAAAAATGCCAAGTGGCAAAATAATTGTTTACCGGTAGTAGAAATTACTGTCCAATGGCAATGGAAATTTAGGTAAATGATTTTAGGATTTATTATTTTGAGCCATTGAAATTTGGGTGAAATTGGAGTATAAATTAAATGTTATTTGGAAAGAACCAAATAAATGATTATAAATGAGACATGTGGCATGTCTTAAACCATTCTTTTAATAATAAAATCCAATCCTTTTAGTAGCTTTCCACGATGGTTTTATATTAGAAGGCCAAATGAGATTCTTCTCCTTATTTTCTTCTCTTCTTCGTGGCTTCTCTTCTTCCTTTTGTTCTTGAGCTTTGAGTTCCCCAACCTCCATTATTGTTGAACCTCCCACACACCTTCCACCTTGTTTTCTCTCTTTCCCATTAAATTGTTAACCTTCTAACCCTAAAGAAGGTGATGATCGTAGGTGGTGGTTGAAGTTAGGGGATTAGTGATTTTCTTGAAGAGTTAAAGATTGAGTAGATAAACCAAGTAAGTTATGCTTCTAATGTCATATACATGGTTAATTTAAGCTAAAATGATGATTTACTTGAGTTGTGATGTTTTGATATTGCAAGGCTTATGGTTGTGTCATGGATGATGATAAATATGTTCATATCTTGTTTTTGTATGTAGAAGATGAGTGATAATTGCATGTAAGGGTATAGAGAGGTTTGGAGATTGAATGGATTTCAAAGGGGTGATTAGATGAGTGAAAAAAAATAGGTATAAGAAAAGGTAAAAGCAAAGTCTGGAAAGTGAAAAAAAATCTGGAAATTCTCTTTGAAGATGCTTCAATGTATTGGCCATAACTCTTTCTATAGTTGAGCTATTGAGGTGATTTTTGGCTTGAATTAAACCTGAGGTGTTTGATTACAGTTCTTGTGAAGGAAGTGATGCTTAATTGTGGCTTGAAGGGTTCTGAAATTGGCCTTGAAAGAGGGCAATATGTGGAGGATGAACAGTAGCCGAGAAGGTGTGACCTGAAACTTTGGGAAATTTATCTAGGATGTTTGAGACAGATTTTGCTAATTTGGTCTTCATGAAAATTGAAGATTTTCTTGTTAGCTTTCTATCGCCACTAAGTATGACATTTTTCGATATTGAGGTTGAGAGTTATGATCTGTTGACTTTTAGATGTTAATGTGCATTGTGCTGGAAAATGTTTCTAAGTGTAGGTTTTGTGATCACTGTACTTTGAAGCCAAATTCTGGACTGTTATGGTTTCAATTAGCTTAAATGATCTTATGGAAGGTTGTATAGGAATGTTTTATCTTTGTAATGAGGTATAATATGCTATTTTTGGATGTAAGAATTGTAAGTCATGGATTTTTAAAGTATGGATATAGTTTAGGTGATATGTTTATTTAACAAGCTTTAACAGGATAGCCACAATCATGGGAGAATTTGACCCAGTTAAAGGTGTAATTTGCTTCTAAGTCCTTCATGAGAAGTGTAGCATGTTTTCTGATCTTTCCATTGGTATCAAGCGTGAAATTTTTGGCTAAGAGAATAGGAAGTTATGACTCTTTTAAGTTGTGTGATTGGTTAGGAGGAGAATTACAGGGCATTAACTTTGATTAGGATTTTGATACTTTTAGAGGTGGAATTAGTTTTTGAGTCCATGAATTTTGTAGGGCTTTCTTTTATCTTTTCATTGATACCAAGTTTGTCCAATTTGGAGTTCGGAGTAAGGAGTTATGACTTGTCAAAGTTGGGATGTCAAAAAAAGAAAGAACAAAGCTTCCAGTCGGTCACTGTAGTCGACTTACTCGACTACAACCTCCGACTAGTCGACTAGGACATGTATTTTCCCTGAACCGACCTCTCTCCACTCTTTTACTTATAACTTATCCGTCCGACCTTCGATTGACTTGATTTTTGAACTGTTGGACTCCTAGGACATTTATCTACCTCTCCATGAGAATTGTTGAATTTTTGAGATTAAACTGAAATTGAAGGATTGAATCAAAGTGAGTAGATCAATTAAAAGAATATGAATTGATTATTTTTCTGCACATACTTCATTGTTTTGACAATATCCGTACCTATAGAGATCCGAATTAAGTAATTTTGGTGTCTGTAGATTCCTAAGGCATAGAGGAACATGTTTATTCAAGAGAGGTTGCCTAGATTATCTAATGTGACGGTCTCACATATCACGAACTGTAGACCCAAAAATGTGTGTTTTGGAAAAAATGAAATAAGTCAATGGGCAATAAATTGCGAGTTTAATGGTTTTAGTGAGACATAAACCTAAGTATAAGTTATTCTTAGATGAGTTTTGTTATGAGAATGGTTTTGTGACAAAAATTATGGAATGATATCTAGGATTGCCATGAACATGCATTGTACATACTCCATATTTGTGCATAAATGAATTCTTGTGCAAAGTGATTAATGTATGCATAATGTGCATATTGTATAATTGGATGTGCAGGGTAAACGTCCGCATTCAGACATTTCCAGAACTTGGAAACTAATGCTAATCTGGAGCATACTGTAAGTAGACCGAGATGGTCTTATTTTATTGTTTGTTTTATTTGGGTTTTCGTATCGCTTGATTATTGACTAAATATATGAGTGTGATTGTTTATGTTGGGTTCCGGACAGGAGGTCCGATGATTGTGATGGTTGACTTGGATATTGAAGTGCTACTTGAATGTGAATTGGATGAACTAATTATATTGAAATTATTGCTAAGTGTTTTCTGAATGTGTGATTGCATGCCAGTGAAAGTGTAAATTCTCAACTATATGTTGAATGTCGGATTACGGTCCGATTGTAAGCGAATATGATTGAATAAGAGCAAGCAAAAATGAGTGATGCATTTCATATCATGAATGCACGTAACATAATGG
>JANKOE010000009.1:32258796-32272303 GCA_026284465.1 Erythroxylum citrifolium | reverse complement strand
CAATCTTGATCTATGATTATAAATTGTTTAATTGGAGAATTAAAGATAAATTAAAAGAAGTTTTAATTTATCTAATTAGATAATCATTGCCAACATAATTGAGAACCTAATGGATCTCACATATAGAATGAGTTAAAGAGAGCAAAGTTAATTTAACCAAGTTGAACTTGATTGTAAAATATGAGAAACTTTATGATTAAATATGATATATTTAATAAATAAGGATCAATATGAGATATTGAATCTTATATGGGCATGATTAATATTTGATTAGAATTATTTATAATTCTAATTAAAGTTTAATTGAAATTGAAATTTAGTTTCAATTAAATTACTAAGACGTCCAAAGCTTATTATAAATAGACTTAAGCTCCGTAGAGTTAGTACTTCTTGCTTAACCATCTCTGTAAGAGTTACAGAGTTCTCTCAACCTGTTTTATGGATACCGTTAGAGGCCGAACACTTATATGGCTATAGTGATTGAGACGAATCAGTTTCGGAAACAGTTCGAGGGATACGACAAGACAAAAATCATGTTTTGGAATAAAGTACGAATTAAAATTTTGTTTTATTATAATTTGTGTTGATCATTTTATAGAATTAAAAAAACCTTGATTTGCAGTCGGGATTGGATCTCAACCCGGTTTCCCAACAAAAAATGTAATTAGTTTATATATGCTGACAGAAACAGGACGCAGGGGGAAAATGAAAGAGATTCATATGGGAAAAGAATCTGAAATCTGAAAAATTAGACATTAAATATTGTTGCCGGACTTAGGAGTATTAGAGTGATAATTTCAGATGACGTGAACCAACACGATCTGGTCAAAAAATAGTTTTTTCTTATATTATTATATTCGATAAATTATGACATGTATACATATGTTCTCAAGATTTATTTTCGTGGTCCACTAAATCAATTAATGATTTCCAAAATAATTCTTGAGCACGTAATTGAATTGGGGCATTTCCTGGTGTAGGCATTGACAAGTAAGTAATATATAAACTAACGATTGCCCCTTCATGGAGGTATCAAATAATCTCTGGTTCAATTAACAGCTCTAAAAATGGCGACATCCGAAATTTTCTGTGTCTTGGCTTCTCTTGTTCTGTTGGCCCCTGCCCTTGTGCATTCTAATAATGCTTACTGCGGACCTATCGAGGCCACCGACAAGGACCGTATACAGTTCGCTCTGAACTTGGAGTTCTTCGAAGCAGAATATTTCTTGCATGGTGCCACGGGTAAGGGGCTTGACTATTTTGAGCCAGAATTCGCACAAGGTGGTCCTCCTCCAGTTGGAGCTCAGAAGGCTAACCTTGACCCTGTAACTTATCGCATAATCGAGGAATTTGGCTACCAAGAAGTTGGTCATCTAAGGTTATCAATGTTTATGATTAAAGTAGATGTCCGTGTGCATGCTTCCTCTGTTTATTCTGTATTCTGTTGTGTCTGATGCAGTACTGTATATCATTGATCGTTTTCAGGGCTATTTTAACAACATTTGGTGGAGTTCCAAGACCTTTGTATGACCTCAGCCGTGAAAATTTTGCCAAAGTATTCGACCAGGCAATTGGCTACAAGCTGCATCCTCCGTTTGATCCTTACTACGACTCAATCCACTATCTCTTGTCGTGCTACGTGATTCCCTATGTGGGACTGGTAGGATATGTGGGCACCATTCCAAACCTAGCCAACTACACTTCCAAAGCGGTAAGAACCTCTTAAAAGAAAAGCTTAAGGTTTCATCCATGTCATTCTTATATGATTAAATCTTCCGAATGTTATTTGGATGCAGCTTGTTGCTGGCCTCTTAGGAGTAGAGTCCGGACAAGATGCGGTGATAAGAGCGTTACTGTACGAGAAAGCTTACACCAAGGTGTACCCTTATGACATCACAGTGGCAGAGTTCACAATCGGAATTTCTAGGCTCAGGAATTCCCTTGCCAAATGTGGAATCAAAGACGAAGGTCTGATTGTACCTCTGTACCTGGGAGCAGAGAATAGGACTGACAGCAACGTCTTATCAGCGGATACAAATTCACTTTCTTACAGTCGTACACCTCCTGAAATTTTAAGGATACTCTATGGAACTGGCAGTGAGTACAAGCCCGGTGGGTTTCTTCCTGAGGGTGGAAATGGAAAAATAGCCAGGAGTTATCTTCAAAAAGCCTAAAGGATTACTTGCCAGTATTCCTCACGTCAATTCTGCAAAAACTCAATAAATTCTAGGACAAGGTTTATACTTTGTACTAGATAGGGTTGTGCTTGGACTATTTTGCTACTTCATTAGTTTTCCTTATGTTGTGTAGATACTATGAAACCAGATCTTTTGTCCAATTTTACTTTGTCTTATTCTGTCTCATGAAATCTCAACTACTCACGCGGGCCCCATGCAAACCTCACATAAATAAATAGTTGAGATTTATTGGACACAATAAGATATCATAATATTGGACAGAGAATCTGGACTCAAATACTATAGTATGAACTGAAAATAAATTAAGATACTGATAAAAAAAGTATCAGTTGTCATCTTACCCAAATCTTTCAAAAAGTTTGAGTTTCGTTGTCTAACGACACAAAAGATGATTGTTTGGTTGATACCATGTGATCATTGCTATTTCTTGCAAGCTTTGTATGTTGTGATACATAAGATTTAGGTGTTCTACTTACGTTGGTAAATCTTTACAATCTAATTGATTATCTATATATATATATATATATATAGATATGAAGTTTTAAACATTATAAGAAAGTAACGGAATAAAAGGGTCGATCACTAAAAAAATTACAAAATTTATGTAAAACTTCAGTTTGAAGCAAACTTTAGTTTTTGATTAAAAAGTTTCCAAATTTTAGTATTAATTGTAACACATTGTCAAGTAAAACATTAACTTTTGTTATTTCTATGACTATTTAAGACTATATTGGTTTAAGTAGTTTAGCAGGAAAAACAAATGTTCTCTTTTTTTGTTATAGAATTTAAAAATTGGATCGAAAATTAAACTAATAAGACAAGATATTTAAGAGTTAAAAGGTTCAATTGATATTAATTCGTCATAAAACCAATTAAAGATTAGATAAAATTAGAGACTTTAAAATATGAATAAAAGAGATTATCTTTATTTTATAAAAATTTGAAATTTAATTAATAAGAGACTATTTAAATAAAAAATTATTTATTTATTTTAATTTATAAGAATTTATTAATTAATAAGAATTTATTGATCAATTAATCATTTTTTTGTAATAAGAGTTATTAAAATTAATTAAATCGAAAAGTGAACGGTTTAAAATTTTTACTGTTAAAATCGACCAAACTGGTTGAGTTATTTAATTATTAAAAAATAATAATATTTATTGTTCCGTTTCTGAATTTTAAAAAATAAGTTTACGTAAAACTGGGATTTTATGAGAAATTTGAATTGTTTTTAACATTTAGTCATAAAATAAAAGTATTAAAATAATAAATTAGCACAAAAAAAATATAAAACCTATGCGATTAGACTAGTCAAAACGTTTATACATATGCATTCCTGGTGACGCAGTTAAAACCTGAACCTAAAATTTAAGTCGTATTGTGATTAAGATAATAAGTACCAGTAGAGGATTTCCTGCGAGTTTGTTGAAAATAGCGCAAGTGATTCAATCTCATCATGCTCTTCGCGACTGCCGAATGGAGCGGATAGGACTTGCAGATGAATTTAAAGAACCAGAAAAAAAGGGGAGGGAAGGTCGGCCATGCAAAGATGAAAGGTCATGCTATTGAAATGACGATTAGAGTAAAAAAACGAATTGAGTTTGATTACTTGATTGAGAGCGTAGTTAATAATAATAGCAATGAAGGGACGTGAAAACGTTGAAAAGTGCAGATTCTCGATATTTGCGTCAACAGAGTTGTGATGTCCTTTAAAGGAACGTGGCAGACTCATAATCATACTTCATATACTCATGAGGACTGGATGGGGTATCTAAAAAAAAATTAAAAAATAAAGAATTTAAATGTTTTCTTTTGTATGGGTTACTTTCGAACAAACTTCGAATTTCAGACGCCAGGTTTTGCTTTTTCAGAGACGGAACTTATCTGAATCAACAGACAGGGACCAAACTTGTAGACACAAAGAAACAACTTAACCCAATTGTGTAGTTGAGTGGTAGAGACTTATTCATCTTTAACTAAAAGTCAGGGGTTCGATCATTGACTTAAGTATGAAACAGCCTTAAACTTTTGAGCCAACTGTCACATCCTGTGAGGTGCCTGCAAATCAGCGAGAGAATTAGTCACTGGATCCGCCGGTGAATTCCCTGATCTAAGGCTTTAAAAAAAAAGAAACAACTTGAAAAAAACCGCATACCCCACCACCAATACGTTACATGGTTCCCGGTCTCAGGTGGGGCTGCATAGATGATATAGAATAGTTTACTTAACCAAGGTTTTGACTAAAACCAAAGCACAGGCTGCATGGATCGATAGTATTTTATCTGGTTTTGATCTTTCGTCAAATAGCAGGAGTCTTATAATCGACAGTTGGCTTTTCCGTACAGAAGTTGGCTAACAATTGTTGTATCTACAAGGTTACTTAGATTTTTAAACGTTGAAAGTGTACCCCTCCAGGGCAGGCCTAAGGTCCCATCTTGATTATTGCCAAATTTGAAATTATTGCTTTCAAAATGAAGCTCTCATAAATCCAAAATACTGATAAGAAAATGAAAATCTGGACATTGGTAATTTATGTTCAAATAAACAGATGAGAGGAATTCAGATGAGGAAAAGAATTTGTAGTCTGAAACCTTACACAATGAATATATAGTATTTAATTGCTTTCCTTGGACCCAAGGAAATGATAAAGAGTGCCTCCATGTTGGTTTTAAACAAGGAGAAGGAGAGAAAGCTGAACAGAGATACAAAAAAGGGCACACGCATGGAGATTTGTCATTCATATTTATATATACATATAAAGTACAAAGCAGGTAACTATATATTGTAACCCAAAAAAAAAAGCAGGTAACTATGCGTCCTGCTCCATCAATTTGTCTCCCTAATTTTAAGGAGATTAACAAAAAGTCATTTCATTCTCCACCAAATCTTGCACTGACAGCAAAAACATTACTGCCTTAACACTGCTTGATGTTTTTGCTGGAAACACCGGCTTTAAAACACCTGTTTCGTGAACTCTGCGCTCACCTGTTCCTCACAATATCCAACGATTCAAAAATTGAGAGAAAGAAAAAATTAGATAGGTTGGTTGTTGTTGAGAACATGGGACACAGGTTTTACGACACAGGTGATTTGAAGCCGTAAACACCAAGCTTGAGTCTCAATGTTTCAAACTTTTTCTTAGGTAATGCTTTTGTCAAAATATCTGCAGTTTGAAATGCTGACTTGCAATGATTCAAGCTTATTTCTTTCTACCTTTCAACCTCTCTTACAACATGAAATTTAATTTTGATGTGTTTAGTTTTGCCATAAAATATAGGATTTTTTGCCATAGCCACTGTTGATTGATTGTGACAGAACACCTCTGTAGCTTCCTTTTGTTGTTGCTTCAAATCATTTAATACTTTTCTCAACCAAATAGCTTGATTGACAGCAACTGCAACCGCTATATACTCAGCCTCAGCTGTTAATTGTGCAACAAATTCTTGTTTCTTTGAATTACAACTAAATGTCTTCATAATTTGAAATTTGAAACCCTTCAGGTTGTTCAACATAAATTTCTTCTTCAAACAACCATTCAAGAAGGTTGATTTCACATCAAGTTGGAAGATTTTCCAACCATTTTGAGCTGTAAAGGCTATTAGCAGCCTTATTACGTCATATCTTACAATTGGAGCAAATGTGTCTGTAAAATCAACATCATACTCTTACGAATAACCCTTGACAACCAATCTTGCTTTGAGTTTGTTAATAGAATCATTTGAATTGTGCTTAATTCTAAAAACCCATTTTACATCAATTACTTTTTTGTTTTGAAGTTTGTCAACCAAACTCCAAGTCTCATTCTTTTCAATCATATTCAGCTCCCCCTACATTGCTGCTCTCCATTCATCAAATTTTTAGGCTTCAATATTGTTGGACCAATGGAGGTTGATAAATGAAATCCTTTTATGTTTTGATAATAATAAAACTTAAAGAATTGGTTAAGAAATAATTTCAGGTATTTAGATTAAAATGGTGGTACACTCGTTGAATTATGATGGCACACGTTGACTATCCAAATAAGATGAAATTTAAATCAAGACTACAATAATGAGTATCAGAGATAAGATCGTGTATGATGAATTCAAATTAGCATCTCAACAAATAAAGATTGAAGATTACGTGAGATCTGTCAGTTGGTGTCAGTACTAGTCGACCATCATGTTGCAAGTCGACTAATAATAATCAGATTTGTCAGTTGGAGCTTGAGACAAGTCGACCAACACGTTGCAAGTCGATTATTAACAACAGACCTGTTAGTTGGTTAAATGGACTAGTTGACTATCATCATATTAGTCGACTATTTGAAGAGCGAAGCAAAAAGATTCATGAAAAACGTTAGTGCTAGTTGACTGATTCTTGAAGACAAGTTAACTATAATATACTAGTCGACTATTACACACCGACTAGTCGACTATCAGTTGCAGCTGAACAAAATTTGACTGTGTCAATTGATTTCAAATGGAACAAAAATCTTCATACAACGGCTAGGAGCATTCTACAACTGTCAGGAGAGTTCTACAACATCTAAAAACATCTTGAAGCCTACAAATAAAGGATGGAACTTCAAAAGATCAACAACACAAGTCCAAAGCAAAGCATACTTACTATAGTTGAAATAATCTTCACATTGCTCTCAATTTGCTCTTAGCATGTTCTAATTGTATTCAGCTGTACTGAGCTTTACTACTTCATTTTCTATCATTGTTATTATTGTGAGCTGAGTGATTAGAGGAGAATCACTTGGGAGGTTGGATTTGTGCCGAAAAACAAATTGTTTGTAAGGTATAGCTTGAGCTGGAAGTCAAGTTGAGTTGGAAGAGTTCACACTGAACTAAAAAGTGTGTAGTAAAGAGCTTTGACAAAATCCTAAGTGGGAGCTTAGTTAGAGAACGTAGGTCTTAGCACTGAACCTCTATAATCACTATGTTTGCCTCTCTTCTCTACTATTTTACATTTCAATTAGCTTGTTTTTTTTGTATGTTTTAATTCTCTGTTTTGTAGCACTTCGCGTAAAGTTTAAAAGATCTATTCAACCTCCCTTCTAGATCGTTTTCATAGAGAAATAAACATACTAAAAAGTATAATAAAACTTTCATCTAACATCTCATATGCAGTACTCAAACTACTTCTAATCTGTATTCACCTTTAACCAACCCATACAATATGCATTACGCAACTCACCATCTTCATTATTATCACATAACACAATCACCTTCAACTAATACACAACACACATCGACACAATACAAAATCCAAACACACACATCACCAAAACAACATACACACAACAACACCAACAAAAAACAAAGACGAAGAGGAAGAAATAAACACAACAACACTAAAGGGGTAACCAATAACATATAACTACATTTACCTTAATGCACGACGACGAGGACGAAGGATTGGAGAGAATGCGATGGCGGGAAGAAAGGCAGAAGAGAAAGACAACACAAGTGGGGGAAGAAGAAAGGCTTTGTCCTTTTGTTTTAAAAGTAAAGGAAACAACGTTGTTTCCTTCCTAAAAGAGTCAGTGTCGTTTTCATTTTTTAACATTCCAACATTTGGTGATGTTTTTCAAAAACATCGCCAAATGTATGTACACAACAAACTGTTTAAAAAAAAAGGAAACAATGTTGTTCCTTACACAACAAACGATGTCGTTTTGCTTTATATTTTGAAATGTTTCAACATTTAGTAACTATTTTTAAAAACGTCGCGAAATGTATATACACTGTGTCAACCTTTTAGTGATGCTATGCATAATTCGTCACTAAATATCATATTTGGTGACGAATTTTTGAAATAGTCACCAAATGGTTTTGGTTTTTATATTTTCCAATTTTTTTGTAATATAGAAATTATACAAATCAGTATAGAATTTATATATAGTAAATAGAGTTTTGTGACACCATTTATATATTGTCAAATCATATATTTTAAAAGACATTAATAAGAATAATTATTTTATTTTGATTTTTATATTTATAGAATTTTTCTAATATAAATTTTCTATAAAATGGCACCCAATTTATATATAGTAAATATAGTTTTGTTACACCACATAAAGTTGTCAAATCATATATTTTAAAAGACATTAATAAAAAGAATTAATTTGTGTAATAAATTTTAATTTTGTTTTGTTTGTTTTATAAACTTTTAAATAGCATTGTTGTTAACTAAATTTATTTTTACACTTACAATCATTGTCAATAATATTAAATTTGATTACTAAGAATATCATATTAATATTTAATATAGATTTCTATTTTTTACTATATTGTGATTATTTTTTAATTACATCGCAATCAATATATATTAATGCCATTACCAAAGGTCAAGTCAAATGGTAATGACCCACCATTTTGTGATGGTTTTTTTAATTGACGCTAAATGGTATATTTCTTCCGAATTAGAAAAAAATGATGTCATTTTCTACTAGGTTACTACCACCAAACAAACCTCTCTTTGTTTTCGTGTTAGCCATTATAGTTCCTCTTCGTTTACCTTCTAATAAATGTTTTCCCCTTTATTGTGGTCGTCACTATCGAAGAAGTGTCGTTACCTGTGTTGGTATTGTTCTTCTTTTGTATTTTCAAGTGCCCTCTTTCTTCTGCTATGTTTTACTTCTACAATTAGGAGTTTATATGAGTTTTGTATTCTGCTTATGGTGTATAAGTTTTTGTTTGTGTTTGTGTTTGGAAGATAATGAATTGTGCTTCTTTGTTGGATGTGTATGGGTCGACTTTCTTTTCCACCTTCCATGCTTGTTTGAGAAATCACTACTAACTACTTGATGAAATGTCTGTTAGAGAATGAAGGCTACTTCTGTAACGGATGTTTATATACATATTTACCATATGATTTTTAACACCAAATCTCTACCACTTATATTATATAGATATATCCATCAAAATGACTTTATTTCGACGTGTTATGAGGTTGAGATTAGACATAACAATTAAAAGTCAAATGGAGTAGCTCAAAACTAACAACCTATAACTCTTAATCTTAAAAGACCAAATCTACCATACACACATTTGAATTTATTGAATATATATATTTTATGAAAACATATATATAATGGAGTAGCTCAAAACTAATAAGATAATTATTAAGATAAGTTAAAGCTACATCACAATTGCACAACTATTTACATTATAGGATTCTGCGAGGGATGTTTATGTACATAGAAGCAATCATATTTAGGAGCTGCAAGGGATGTTAATGAATCCCCTAAACATAGTACATACAAGTTTAACATTCTCAACCTTAGCATATGAAGTAGTCTCACTTGATAAATCACAAAATTAACATTGCTAAAATTTTGGAACATTCAAATAACAAGTATTTTATTAACTTTTTCATAACAAAATTGTTAACATTAACTTATCGCGGAATGTTGACGTGGTGAATGGCTTTTGATGGCGTAAATGGGTTCTGCTAGGATAAATGTAGCAAAATTCTCCCTAATGAAGAACAAATCGATGTAAAATAAATCTTCTTATCAAACACTAATCACCCCTTACCTTCCATGATGAAATAATCAAGCTATATCTAAGAAAAGTCATCTTCGATGATATCCTAATTTGAAAACAATCCTTTTAACAATATTTGGAACAGTTTAAAAAGATTATCAATATACTTTATACCTTCAAGCATTTCACTAAAAGGCACAAATGTATTTTTGGAGCACGACAAATATATTACTTTTGCTATTCTAAATGGATTTAGAAAGTAGATATTAACATAAAAAAGGTAGAGACTGTTTAAAATTGAACTATATCTCAATCATTCAAGGAGTTGAGAACTAGATGCTATAGGAGATTTATCAAACATTACAAAAACTTATTTAAGTCAATGATAGAGATGCTAAAGAAACAGGTTACTACAAAATGGGAGTGGGGAGAAAACCAAAAGAAAGCATTTGAATAACTCAAGAAGGCCCTCACATTTGCATTAGTATTGGTACTTCCAAATTTTTCATAACCCTTTATAATAGAGTCATATGCAAGTGAAACAAGTCTAGGCATAGTCCTTTAATAAAACAAACATCTTATTGCTTTCCTAAGGAAGACACTGACAAATAAATACATGAGGCTTTCAACATATGAAAAAGAGTTTTTAGTAGTCATTAAAGTCAGTAAGCTGTGACATCATTACCTTAATATAAGAACTTTCAAGTTACAAATAGATCATCAAAGTTTCAGATACCTATTAGAGAAAAAATTTATCACCATCCCAATATGGCTTCACAAATTATTGAGAAGTGATTTTGAAGTTATTTATAGAAATGGAAAAGAAAATAAATTAGTTGATGCCTTATTTAGAGTAACCAATATTGAACTTTTAACCTTTGCAGTAGCTCATATTCATACCAACCTGATTGAGGATATTAAACAAGGCTAGGAAAGGGATACCACTATTGAAGACCTTATTAAGAAGTAGAAGAAGCATGTTTAGGAATTTATAGATGGGAAGATGGGTTACTCAGGTGGAAGGTAGAATGAAAGTAAGTTTTGGCAATTTAGTTAAAGAAGAAGTTGATATCCATGACTTATGATAGACCTTAAGGGGGACATTTAGATGTACAACAACCATTAAAAAGGTGTAACATATGTTCTATTATAAGAGTTTAGCAAAAGATTTAAGGAACTATGTTAAGAAATAATTGATATACCAAAGAAACAAATATGACAATACTTATACTAGGGACTATTGTAGTACTTACCAATATTAGAGGAATGTTAGAGAGAGATTAGCATGGATTTTGTTAAGGGATTACCACCATCTATAAGTAAATCTATAATTTTTATGTTCGTGGATAAACTTAGTAAGTATTCACACTTTGTTTCTATTAAACATCTATGCATAACTCTGGAAATAACATATATTGATCATATTTTAGATATTATAAAATGCCAAAAGTTATTGTAACTGACAAAGATTCAATTTTCTTAGGTGTTTTTGGAAAAAAAATCAAACTACAAAGGAATAGTTTGAAATTTTTTACCACATATTATCCATAAATCGACAGATAAATTGAAGTAATAAACAAAATCATGGAAGCATATTTTTGGTGTTTTTATGGTGATTCTCCTAATAATTGGTCAAATTGTATCTTACTTGCTGAATGGTGCTACAAATAACATTTATCACAAAACCACTAATTCAATACTCATTAAGGTCCTTTATAATTATCCCTTTTTATATATTTTTTCTATTTTCTAAGAGATTTTAAGATTTTTAGAGTGTCAAAAATGAAGGATTAGGAGACAACTTCGATGATTACGAAATTTCACTGAAGGAAAACAAAACATCGTTTAATCAAGTAACTAAAAAGAATAAAATTTAGGAACTTGTACCATACTACAAGGGAGGAAGCTAATTGGTAATAAATGGATCTTTAAGATTTAGTGAAATGATTATGATCAAATGAATGGATACCTTACAAGATTGGTAGTAAGAGAATATGCTTCAAAAAAGGAATTGATTACAATAAAATATACTCCCATGTGGTTCGACTTATTATAATAAAGTAGTTATGGCAATATGTTGTGTTTGACACGTAGACACTACAATATAAATGACATTTGGCTACAAAAAATTTGTCGCTAAAAGTCCCAAAATCATGGCTAATAGCCATTAGTGACGATATATATTTGCCACCAAAAACATCGCCAAATCTATGTAGCTTTAAAACTATAGGTGGCATTTTTCCTAATTATCACTAATAATTCTGGACCATAATAACTTCGAAAAGCTTTTTAGTTAGGGTTCTAAAAACCTTACATGGATATTGGACAACGGGCTATCAAATCATATGATAGGTTATTTAGATTTGTTGTGTGATGTCAAATAATAGCGCCTATACTAGTGATTTTGCAAAATGGGGTAAATGAGATAATGACGATGATGGGTCGAGTCATGTTAAGTCAGAACATGACTTTGATTAATGTCCTTTGTATGCCTAGTTTGACTTGCAATTTGATTTCCATATGTTAGTTGATTATTGGGCTAAATTGTCAAATTATGCTCACTAATTAGCTTTGTATAATACATGACCGTTCTTTAAGGATGTCGATTAGAGTGGGTAAGCTTTAAGTCTACAAAGATACATTCGATTATAAAGACAGAGAGAGTGGACTCCTTTACAGTCTAGAACCTATATCTTGGACATCAGTCAAGTCAACACTTATCTTTTATTCCTAATATTATTAGTATAGATTTTAAGAACAAGAATATATGTGATGTCTGCTTTTTAGCCAAACTAATAATAATGCTGTAAATTGCTCTATTTTATTACTATTGTAGTTTATTTATTGAAAGAAAAAATAACGCTTGTTGATACCTAATAGATTTCTACAAATTAGTCAAAACTCAACTTGGGAAGATTATTAAACACATACAGAGCAATAATGGGTTGGGTTTTAACTCGGGACTAATGCAAGAATTCTATAGAGAAGGTTATTCCTCATAAAACTAGTTGCACAGATACATACAACAAAATGGGAGGGTATAATGTAAGCATTGGAATATTTTATAGGTAACAAAGGCATTGCAATTTCAAGCTGCTTTACCTATTTGTTTTTTTAGGTAGGTTTGTTTTAAATGTGGTTTATTTGATAAATAAAATGCCAAATATTAAATTGAATAAACAATCACCTCATAAGATTTTGTTTGGTATGAGGTCATCCTACAAACATTTGAAAGTGTTTGGTTACCTGTGCTGTATGTATAATAATCCAAGACTGAAGGATAAATTTGTGCCTAGAAGTAGGCAAGGTATCTTTGTAGGATACCCATATGAAAAGAAAGGTTGGAGGCTTTATCCCCTTTTTAAAGGTGATTTCTTTTATTCTCGTGATGTTTCATTTCATGAGAACGTATTTCCTTTTACTAAAAGTGATGAATAGGTTGAGTGTCAAATTTGAGGAAAGTTTTGATATGCTAGAGATGGGTAATGGGAGTGAAGACAACATCGAGAGCAAAAATCTAGAGTTGAAGGGCAGTGCGAGTGATTCATGCGAGGAGATTACTAGAGGTCAAGAAGTAGAGATAGACCATTATGAACAACTTGTCAACCAACTCGGTTGGGGACTATGTTGTTTATTCTACCGTTCCTTAAGGTTCAAGGCCAGTTTTGACCAAAATTAAGCCTCAGTCGTACCTTGAAAATTGTACGCTAAAAACCTATGCAACTGTACATCAACATACATAGCGGTCCATTGTTTTAAGCCTCCTAGATATAATCTGAATTAACTGGAATTTTCCTTATTACTTGTAATAGAAATATCAGCAAAAGA